>JAODKM010000016.1:13521253-13532890 GCA_026780845.1 Petrocephalus sullivani | reverse complement strand
ATTTTAAATATTATGTGTTTTATTCTATGTATTTCTCTTTCAGGTCATTAATAACAAAAGCAATCTGTCAATGTTGAAAGAAAGGAAGATATTGGGTATTAAAAGTAAATTATGGGTGATTTAAAGTATATAGGAGGATGTACATACACTGCTCCTCAGATTTTCATATCCACAGGGCAACCTGGAACCAAAAACCTGTAAATACGGAGGATCGGCTGTATTACTTAACTAAGATGCACAGAACATTGACACTTACAGCTGTTCTGGGGGAGGTGTCCTTGTGACTTTTCTTAGACCATAATCTTCAGGTAACTAGGATAGATGGTAGGCATGCCAGCCTTTCTGATTTTGACGCGTCAATTGGGGCAGGAGGATATTTGATTTCTCTCAGCCCAAAAGTCCCCTACACCACAGGCCTCAGGGTCAAGTGCTAGGGGACCAAAAACAAGCTGGGCATTTCCAGCAGGTGTAGGAAAGTATCATGTTACTCCTCTTGGGATCATGGCTGGCACATATAAGGAGGCCTGGGAGGACAAAGTCATCATGCGCTAGCCTGAAGAGCACCGAGGTTTCCCCTTCTGCATTTATAGGTAACTGGTCATTTTCCTGGCTATGACTTACCAATTCCAGAAATGCGCTTTGGCACATCACTTACTTTAATTTATATACTTTCATCCTTCAAACTCAATCGTCCATAAAGATTGACATGGTGTCCTCCGGCTCTGATTTCATTTATGTCAGCATTATTATTCCAGAGCACACAGTCTCCACACAGTCTCCTTTAAATAGCTACAAGCAGTTCTACTAGAAGGCCAGACAGAAATATAGGGAAGAGAAAAAGAGAAGAGAAACCGTTAAGTCCATTACAAAGGACTTCCAGTGAGACATATTTTGTTATGGTTAAATCTTTTAAAGGTGAGATGATAACTACAAAATATAACATAAACAACTCCTGCTTTTTAGCGATCCAGACGAAATAGTTCTCACACATGCAAACACATTTGGACTAGTGTGTAAATATAGAGCCGTGTGTGTTTCGAGATCCCTTCTTACAGACCGCTGTCGCACTGAGCTGGTCTTCCTGTTAGCTTTAACGATCTGGCTGTTCTCCTCATAAATGAACGGGTTTTTGGCCAGAGAAACGCCACTGCCCGGATGGCTTTTGTTTATGGTACCATTCTCTATAATCTCCAGATGCAGGAGGGTGGCTGTTTCTGAGGGCCCCGCACTTCAGCTCCAGGTGTATTCAAGCAGCCACATGATTCTCTGTTTGGAAAAGTAGATTTTTGGCATTAACAAGCAGATGTACCTAATAAAGTGAGGGTACATGTATGCACTGTATATTTCAGAAACATAGGATAGCCTATAACATTACAGTAAAAGCAACAAAATAAAGTTATACTAGGCAGTTGACTTGAACTGTGACTGACCATGGACAAAATCACCATTCTGTACAGAAATACTAAAATATACACATGGCATTAGAACGAGAGGGAGTGCTCAGTGGGATCCCAAACCTTTGACGTTTGAGACAACACTGCTAACCAAGCAGACCCTCTACTACCCCAGTCACCACCAGGGCAAAGATTTATAATAAAATTCTTAAAAAATATTTTAAGAATATTCCTATACCTTTCCTGCAAGAGTTTATATGTAAAATATATGTGCAGTACAAATCTAACTTGAGGGGCCTGGCATCGCCTTGTTTCAGTTTTGAAAAAAAAAACATGTTTTCTGTCTGCAGTGCAGATGGTTGCCGTGGAGATGTGGTCACTGGGGGAAGAGAGGCTGTTAGAAACACCCTTCATTCAGCCTGATAAACTGTTCTATGAATCATCTCATACTGACGTGCATAGCAAAAGTATTACCTAGTCCTGTACCGACATTTGCAGCCACTATATACTAGAAACTGGTTTTCTTTTTGCTATGTGTTGTGTCCTGCAGAGCAGCTAAATTCTAGCTAAGCATGACAGCTGGTCCTGTAAATATTTTTTGTATATAATGAGTATCCTCCAGTTATGAAAATAATATATAGGTATGAGAGCAGTAGCCATATAAATCATGACTGGTTTACAATAACGGAATACAACAAAGACGGAACAGACTGCTTTAAGTTTTTTGGTTTTTCTGGTGGCAGTACGGTTCTAAATATACTTTTACCCACAACATTCCTTTTTTATTTGAGAAAAGCAGACCTGTGGTTTAGCATATTGGTGGATTCACACCACCTAGGCGAGACCAGTGACTGAGAAGCAGCACCACAAGTCCTCACCAGCAGTGTCATGTCCTCCCTCAGAAGGCTGTGTCTTTCTGAGCATGATACAGATGTGGCTCATCTTCTACTACAAGTCATTTGGATAATCCCCTGTAATGGCTGGCTGAAAGACCCGGCAACATATTATTTTCACTGCCTGCTGTGCATCTGATAGCATCCTCCATGACACACTGGAATGCCTGCCAGCAAGGATGACTACAGGCAACAGCACCTGCCTTCTTCACCACAGCGAAAATGGATAACCCGCTGATTGGCCTGGACCCTGGCACACATTGGCTAATGAGAAGTCTGAGACTTTTCTTAGTGGGCCGATCTTGTGAGGGCCGATCATAGGTCGATCGCAGAAGAGTAGTGGGAAATGCTTTATTTCATTGGTGGCCAATCAGTTGATTATGATATCATGATTGGCATAATGTACCAAGAGGCACCCCCCATCAGCAGTAAAACATGCCAAGGTCCCCAATATTTAATTGGGGCCACCTGATAGCAACATAATTCAATTTTTGTTGCCAGTCTGCCCCTGCCTGTACCCAAACACAGAACTGCATTTATGCATAAGTTAGGTTACTGTTTAATTTTCCCATACCCAGCATACATCTAGGCATTAGAAAAACCAGGGTGACATTTCACACTAGGCACTCATTTTTAAGGCTTGTCCAGGCTATTTATTATAAAGGACGCTGGTCATGCTGGTCTTTCTGTGTTTGGCTATCATTATCCATATGTTATAGCTGTTGTTGCCTACTGGCCTTGGATGTGAACACAACGCTGTCTTGAATTCATTATCAGCAGGGAACTTCATCATGGCTGGCCTTTTCAAGTATGCCTGTTATAACTGACTACAACATTAATAATTAGTAATGAGGTGTCATTCAAAACAATAACATGATTAGGCACACTTGCCTGGTTGTGAGCCATTCTGCCTACCTCTATAACCTTACCACGTTACAGCCACCAGTCATGGTTGAAAAGGTTGGTTACAGGTTGAAAAAGTTGGATACACTGATTCATTCCAGTATAGCATGTCACATGTTCACTAGAACCAGTTAAATGGGATGGTGGGTGCACCTTTAAATTTACTCCATATGGAATCATTTTATATACTCCTCAGTCACCATGCAAAGAGGTAGCTCCAGAATGGCATCAGTGAAAGCAAACTATGGAAACCAGTGTTAAATGTTTCCCCTAAAACAGGGTGCATGGTTGGAAAATGCACACAACACTGAATAGTCCTCCTTATTTACCTAATGGGGCAGTAGAAGACACCATATTGCAACAATAAGTTTGACTGTGTGATGAGAAAGCACTCTAAAGATGCCACATGCAGAGGACAAAGCACATCCCTGGAGAAATTAGAGTGTTTATATTCAGATGCAAATGCAGTAATCTGGAGACAGCTTAGTGACACTCTCTATCTTGGTGATGGGAAAAAATAGGAATACATCTCATCTCACTTATACACTATTCATATTCTGCCATAACAGCCAGCGCTATAGATTTAGATTCATGGCGCTTCCTTCACCTGCCATGAATGCGGAATATATCTAACTGGATAAATATTGTGATGGCTTGGCTGTGGGTGCGTCAGAGCCATGCTGGAAACAAATGGCAGGGTAGGAAAAGGAAACTGCCAGCTTAGCTGTCTAATGGACCAAGCACCCGGCCTTAATTTAGAACCATGCCTGTTTTCTTGTGGCGTTAAGAAAGTGTCTCACAGCTGAGACTAACCCCTAGCCTCAGACTGCTTTCTCATCCTGCTGCAGTATCTATCTGACCTACTGAGCTATGGAAATGAAATGGTTATACTATAAGTTATACTTACATATTCTATTGTCTTATGATTGTTTTATACAGTAACAGGATAAAAGATGCACAAATAATGGACTGAATCTCAGCCAAGGACAAATAGTTATCGAGAAATGTCATGCCCTGACTTAGTAACATAGTTTGTTTCTAGTTTATGATAACTTGCGGAACTTTTGTCATTTCTTCACATTTCTGTCTACCAACAATCCTCTTAAGAACAGAACACGGTTTTTGGCCCTTATGTATATGAATTTTAATGCGACAATAATATGGTGAGTCACAGTCTGAGTGATCATGCTCAATTTGCATTAACATTTACTGTACAGTGCAAACTGATGGTATTAGACCATGTTCCTGCCCAGTATATAGAATAAATGCAAATGTGATCTGTTAGTTACTTAGAGGCACAGCAATTACACAAGCTAGATTTAGATGAGCTTCTGCATTGCTGTGGCAAATGAAACCAAATAACAAACCCACCTGACCCAGACTGGACCAAGTGCCTGGCTACGGTTTCTTGCTAGGGGTGGGTTTTTAATTTGTTTTCTGGATTTATTTTGTTGTTTAAAAAATTGTTTGTCCTTTCTTACAAAAAGGTTACACCCTATGCCTCATTCCTATCCTTCATGGCAGAGCAGTGTATATTACCTACTGCTGAGTTGCGAAAACCGGTGTTCGTACTTTGTTGACTTGTTATATGCTTGCTATTTGACTGGTGCTGTAGTACTGTGTGTTTATAAAGTGAAACAAATCCAGCTGTTCAGTTTTCTCAGTGCTGAACCCAGAGTGTAGCTGTTGCCCTGATCAGCCACAGAGAATACAAAGACATTCATTCAAAAAATGTTAACCAAGTTTTATTTCAATCAGGCCCCAGATGAAGTGGTGGTTGGTAAGACATTGAATGCAAGCCGCTCTCTGCGACGGCAAAGCTTACACACAGAGTGAAAGCTGCATCACCCACCCCTGCAAATGTATCAGCCTCGGCCAATAGGGCTTTCCATCTGCTTCTTCCAGTAGCCACATGGCACAAACCTAATATTTCTTCACACTGAGTACAGGCTGGGCAAGCTAAGGTGCAGCAGCCATGCATGTGTGACTGTATTTACAGAGTAAGCAGTAGGGCATAAAAGATAATAGTGCCTTCATTTACAAAGGGCTTCTGCCCAATCAGAAATTTTTATAAGTTTTACTGACTTATTAAACCCTGAGCACCATACCTCTGTATCTCCGAAGACTTCCTGCAGTCCATATGACTGCCGCTAGGGGGAGTAAGAGGGCACATTTAAATGCTTCACCATTCATACATCACTTTTGAAAAAGGCAGGATACTAAATTTTAAAATACATGGACAGGCAGATTGCATAGCTTGAATTATTTACAGTGTTCACATTACAATTCTGACATGTGACAAAGCAGATATAACTTCATGCACTGTTTCCGTTCTGTGATGAGTGAAAGCATAGAGAGAACCGAATCAGAAGGTTAGGGAAGGTTACAACATAACAAGCTGACTAAGCCAGGAGCAATTACAGAATGTGGCTTTAAGGTGATGTGAAAAAATACAAAGACAGGTGAGAGTACATTGGCTTCCAAATGAATGCAAAGTAGGGAAACAGGCCTAATCCTTGGATATTTTAAGGTCTTCGTTTTCAAAGGTAGTGAGAGGTGGTTACGTTTACTGAAGTGTTATATTCACATGAAAATGACAAATAGTCAGGAAGAAACAGTGGTGTCAGGTGTTGGCAGAAGACCTCAGGTATAATATAATGATGACAACAAAGACAGGGAGCAAGAGGAGGAGGACGAGGGAGGCCGAGGGTAACAGCGGCCACCTGGACGGTGGCCACATCCCACTTTTGGGCCACTGTGTGGCATCAGGCTGGCCCTGGCCAACAAAGGGCCGACAGAGAACAAGGGGCCGGACCTGGGAGACACTTTCCTGCGAAAAGGAGAGGGAAAGGGACACGATAAAGCAATAAATGAAGTATTTCAGCCATTAGCTTTTATAATGATGCCGTTAAGATGTGACTTATAAATTTGTTACTTATAAACTAACAGCTGTGCTGGGGGCAGAGGTGGGGGTTATTAGAGATGGATATTAAAACTGTACAGTTATTTACCATCCTAACATGTCTTTTTTGACACTAAATTTCTTTAAAAAGTGCTCATAGGGAGTTCGTTTACTCATGGTCTTAATCTGGTACTTATTAATATTTTAATACGGACCATTTGTTTATAAAGACGAATGGATCTTACACATGCTCAGGACCATGCGTAGTGTGTGTGTAAATAATAAACAAGCATGATATATGAATGTCATTTGCACAAAAGTGTTGATGGCTGGAAAAACTGTGGGTCATGGAACGTGGAAATGTGTGAGATCCTGCAAAAGTCCATCTTTTTTTTTTTCAACCACCAATTTTATTTTTCCTTCCATGTCCCTTCCAGGGCTCCCTAGTTAAAAGAACCCCAATCTCTGCCTCTTTTAAGTCTTTTTTTTTTTTACTGCTTTTGATATTTTGGCTGCCCTGGGCAAATGAAGCTACACATCGTTATATGGGAAGCTTTGGGGCGTTGATAGGTGTGGATTATGGTAATGAACTGACAACATGCACGCAGATGACAAATAACAATTAATTGGTATTTATGAACCTGCGCAGGGTACTATGAAAAAATTTAGGTTTCACTCATGGTTTGTGCATGTGGCATAAGATTTTAGTAAAATTGCCTTTTACGAACAAATGTGTTTGTTAATTTACGAATGTTTCATGAATGAGACCCAATGTGTGTATAAATATGAATAGGTATATGGTTGAACGAGTTATCAATTTCAAAGACCCAGGATTTAAGATCTGTTGTTTGAATAGTATTACAAATTCATGCTGTCCTCCTTGTGTGACATCATTCTGACCAAAGAGAAGTGCTGTCCTCCTTGTGTCTCAATCATTCTCACCAAATAGAAGCAGCCCAACACGACTACATATGCCCACAAACAACAAACGCGTGAAACCTGAAAAAAAAGTTACATTCGCGATGCAAAAAGATACTAATTCCCCTGCTGAGCTGTAAGTGAATTACCTATGCATTTCATGGTCAGATTGTTTACAGAAAGGACTTACTTGGAGTAATTATTATGACAGAATTCTGTGGTTGTGTAAAATAGATTTGTGTACTTGTAATTAAGATTTGTACACCCATGCAGAGATTTGTACACTTACATTTTAGTCTTGTAGACCCGTGTAGCAAAGTTTATGTTTACAAAAAAGTCTTTCATACTCGTGTTTTCAAAATCAGAAGATATGCAACTTCATATTTGTACATATTTTCAGAAACCATGTTACAACTACAAATTGGGATTACAAGTGCACGAACAAGGAAGGAAATCCTGGATGTAGATTACTTACTGTCCAGAAGGCGCGTGAATGGAGCAGCATTTTGACAGCCAGGTGAATCCAGCCAATAATACTCGAAACAAAAGTAAAACGATTTTTGACTGGCTGTCATGGTTTGTGGAGCACCGATCCCGCCTACTTGTTGCTCGATGGCTGACTGTAATTGGTTTACGACACTATGGCTGCGGGAAAAAGCTGCCAGAAATCCCCGCATTCCAAGAGCACTAACTGAGCTTGTGCACTTGTAATCCTGATTATCTTGCGATTAGACATTTTCCCCAAATCGTTCAGCCCTAATTAGGTGTTTTAAGAATAATTTACACTGAACATTTTTCAGTTATGTGCAGTGATGCATTTCAGCATTTAGCTGCAGTAGCTGCATACCTCCAGGATTGTCCTGCCGTGTGTGCGATGGGGACTGAGTCGAAGATTCCAGCGATGAACTCTGTGGCTCCGACCTCCGTCATCCTCACTTTCCGTGGTGTCCTGTCGTGGTATTCGTTGCCGGCGACGTCTCCGAGAGCTGACTCGTTGCAGCGAACCTGTTTCTGGAAGCCTAGACCAATTAAAATTTAAGAAAGCCTACCTGTAAAATACAGGGTCCTATGTGGGGATAAGGAACATAAGCTGGTATGTAGGAGCACCACTAGAGACTTTGGGCACCATGAAACCATATCACATTGGGCCCCCAGCCCACACCAATCCAATTCTGTTCCCAATTTTTTAGGAATCGACCTAACTTCTAACTCCGCCCCCCTTAACTTAAGTTTTGCTCTGCATGTCTTGCGCATCTAGGAAGTTGCACATGAGGCCTACCGGCTGTCTGTGTCCTCTATATCAGCATCTGCATCGCTCTCTCCCTGAGGATCTGACTGGCCGCACTCCTCCTGTGGGGAAATAAAGCCGGCATCCAGAGCAGCAGTGGGCAATCTCACAGATCTCCATACTGCCAAAGTATTATTTAAAACTAGCAAGTGTAATAACTAACAGCACAAGACAAAAAGGAACACATAATGCACGTAATGTGCTTTATAGCACTGGATGATTTTAACTACCACCGGTTAAAATCAATTATACTAATCAGCTAAAGACCCGGCTTAGCGCATTCCATTGCTTAAGCTGATGCTCTGCTTCATGTAAGTACAACGCCAAAACGCTCTCCTCACTCACTCTCCCAGTACCTCTGTGCCATATCCTTCTGAGTATCTGGTTATCAGCCCCCATTGTGTCTCACAGAACTCTCCCTTCTTTGCATCCTGTTCAGATGGATGGAAGGGAATAGGTCTATTTCACTGATATACATGTGTTGCCAAATGCAAACATTCTTTTTGCTCCGTAACAACCAGGTCCTAATGACCCACTAGCAGTTGTAATGACAGAGAGAAGCATGCAGAGAAATCGAGAGCTGTCCAGGATAAAAAGACACAAAATGGCACCATATGCATGCCAGACAGTTTAATGGTGAACAGAAACAAGAAATCTACGGAAACCAGTGATACAGCAACATGCACTAAATAAGTAACGCATACAGAGTAACAGGAAAATCAAGGGAGCAAGCAAATGAGCCTCACCGGCTGTGTACGCGTCTTACAGCAGTGCGTGCACCGACCCTTCTCACAAACACGCTCTCGCCCACATCTGCACCCACTGACCATCTCTGGACGCCTGGCCCCGTGCTCCTCCTACAACAGAATTCACTTATATACAAATCTTCACTTACAGACAGAAAATAGTATCTGCAGGTATTGGTTTGACTCTTCTGTCTACTTTAGAATCACGTCATATTATAAAATAATCTGAATTGGAAGGTTAATTCAGTTGGTTTACCTGGATGTGTGTATGAGAGAGAGAGAGAGAGAGAGAGAGAGGGTTTAAGATTAATAAGAGCAAAAGACTACTCTGATACAACAGTGTTGTATTATGCATCAGTAAATACATCTGAAGCACCGGAATGATTAATTTAAGTAAGAAGTTGTATATTATTCAGCCCACCATTTTCCAACAACGCTGGACCGGTAATGAGAGCGAGGCGAGGCGGCGGTGCCTTAATGTACCTCATAGTCGTGGTCGGAATTTTCCCCAGATGAGAAGAAGCTGTTGGAGTCGGAATCGTCGCGTCTCATGCTGCGCCGCTGGCCCGGGTCACTGGCGCACTGACGCCCGAGGGATTAAGACACCTTTGTGGGTTAAAGCACGCACAAGCCACAATGCAAGTAAACTACCAACTCCCACAAGTCCGGCTCTTACATAAACAAGAGCCTTCGCCTCATCCACACGGCTAGGCTGCCAATGAAACAAGTTCAGCAGCTCCATCTTTAAACTTTTTTAAAATACATGCAATATCATAAAGGAATACTTGAACATCTGTTTTTCCTTTAAATTTTTTGGTGGGCTCAATGAAATTGATCTGGATACTGTTTCTAGGTATTTAGATCTTCTTGCTGTTTCATCTCTTGCATTTAAACCGAGCACTTTAATTACGTAATCCTCAAGCACAGATGTTGGTACGCGACAACTTTTTCATTTTAATGGCAGCCTGGGGTAGTTTTTGATCATGGCGCACATACTGTATATATATATATATATATAGATATAGATATATACACACACACCACACACAGACTGTTATATATACCTGCACGGCACACATATAACACAATACAGAATGCCTTCGAATTTACAGTCTATAAAATCAAGTCATCATTATATAATAACTCAGCGTTCTTATTTCCAGCACCTATAAGCATAACCCTCCAAATGATAAGCGGTAAGACATCAAAATGAAAGGAACTGTCTTACAAGCACGCTCCTACATGACGCCTTCTTCTCGCTTACGGCTCCACGGAACTTAATAACGTTGTGCTAAAACTCCATGCGATATCATTTATAAATTTGACTCTACCAGTCCTTCAAGATATTGTCCTTACAAAACATCGCTGTGCTGAATGTCAAATATCGTTATAACTGGAACAAGTTCAATAAAATGTAAAAGGCATATCCCTCATGGGCTGTTAAAATGGAAGCTTGCAGTGTTCCCAAAATAATTGACATTGTAATCCGCTATCTACGTTAACAGTGTCAATCCGACTCGTTTTACGGCGCAGGCATCGGGAGCGCGCCTGCCATAAATACATTCCAAAACAAGTTCCCGGAGCAGTGTGGGAGGAATGTGATTGACGGTGCGGCGACCACTTATCAAAACGAAGGGGGGGCGGTCGTAGTACCGGCACAACCAATCGCCGCTACAAGAGATACACGAGAGGTGGGAGCTCAGAAGCGATAAGCCACGCCTCCTTCTAAATCCAGGGCTGTGATTTGATACATTAGAAAGAGCAATGACCAATCCCAGTCAAGGAGAGCGATGTGACTTTCCTCAAACAAACCTGCTTTGAATGAAAGCTTGGATAGGAAACGCAGCTCGGATGTTTCGCACAGCGGTGCCCGCTTTGTGCAGTTTTCATTGATTTCGTTAACGCTTGTATTTCTCTTCTCAAGATGCCTTCGTATGTGATTTGTATTTTAGTTATGTACAGCTGTCTAGTTGTTTGCACTGGGCCACTATGGCCGTCGTTTTAGATAATTCCTTCAGGTTGCGCTGATTTGCTAACTTCCTAAACGTATTGTCACTGCATGGGGTCCCATTCTGATATTTTTTTCGGAGGGCTCCCTTTTATCTTTAAATAAATACTTCCATCCGACGCGCCAGCCAGGGGCGTATAAATTCATAAGCAGTCCCGGCAAATATCAGGGCCCCGCCTCGGAAAACATGTTTTCTAGTTGGTGTCAGCCAGGAGCCCCCAGATCAATTAATCCGTCCCTGGTGCCAGTTGTATCCCCCAGCCAACTTGGTAGGGGAGCGTTTTACTATGTAAATTGCACATATACTTCCATGTATATATATATATATATATATGTATATTATATTTTAATATCACATATATATATACAGTTGTGTTCAAAATTATTCAACCCCCACTGAAATTGAGTGTTTTGGCCAGTTTGACATTGATTTTGATCGTTTCAGTCACCTTGTTTACAATTAAATCAAAGAGGCACTTGTAAGTCAGACAAATAGAACATAACATTCATAATGAAATAACCACAAATGTCTTTTCTGTGCTCACATCATTATCAGTTTTATTCAACCCCCAAGTGACATTCATT
>JAODKM010000016.1:13498799-13519237 GCA_026780845.1 Petrocephalus sullivani | reverse complement strand
GTTTCCCCAGTCTTCCTGTTCCCAATAAACCCCTTTTTGTTTTGGAGCCGCACGTGGGTCGTCACCTTTTTCCCCCCCGAATCCTGCCTGCACCATGCCCCGCCGTCGCCGGTACCGTGACACACTGTTTATTTCTTGTTAATTGTATTTTAATTTTTAAGGTCATGGGCAGTCGTACAAGCATTTCACTACATATCGTACTGTGTATGACTATGTACGTGACAAATAAAAATTTGAATTTGAATTTAACATGATCTGTGTGGGTCACGGCTTTTATTAATAGAGAGGAGGCAGCTCTTCATAAAATGAAAGATGTTTATCAACCAAGCCATAGATAACTAGCAGTGGCACACGAAAGGAAAATTGCAATCAGCATGACACTCACACTCTGGGTGGTCAATAACAAAAACACACACACTCATGAAGATCATGATCTAGTTTACTGAACAAGATGAATAGTGAACGGAATGAATGAATCAGTGCAGTGGCTGGGATCATTTCTTTCGCTAAATTGATTTTTTTTAAATGAAAGAACCGTTCATGAACCACTGAAGTCTCTTTATGCCCGTTATAATTATCCCTGCTATGACTTTACAGTTGCTCTCTCAGGGAGTCATTAAGATAGGTGGGGTGAAGTTAGAAGTCTCCAGCTAATTAGGAATGATTATATGTAATTTTGTCTAGATTAAGCTGTTTGATTTCTATGATATAAGGAGTTTACAGTGAGAGAGAAACACTGTCTGTGCGACTGTCTGGGTGTTTTATCAAACCTTTAGGGACTATTTCCCAGAAAAAAAGTAAAACAGCACTGCTATGCATTGTACGCTACAGCTACAAGTCTGCCCTATTAGTGGTGGCTATTAATGACTTTACATATGGATTGCAAATTTCATTATGCAAAATGTGTGCCCTGCATCACCCAGTCCAAATTTCTTTATGATTAATGGGATGCTTCCAATATACAATACAAAGTATTGCCCCTTTTTGCTTGTTTCTTTGCATTTCACAGTAGTTTTTTCCAATTTTGGGAAAACAATATTTTAAAAGGTGGGGAAATTTAAAAGGGGATATGTAAGAGAAATAGTACATACAGAACACAGAACGTTAGAGAAATGAGGCCTTTGCATTTCACAGTAGTTTTTTCCAATTTTGGGAAAACAATATTTTAAAAGGTGGGGAAATTTAAAAGGGGATATGTAAGAGAAATAGTACATGCAGAACACAGAACGTTAGAGAAATGAGGCCTTGTGAATAGACGAAGGGGGGTGGTAGGGGTGGGAGAGATGGAGCAAAGGAGATAGGTGGTTGTGTGTACCCAGGCTATAGTATAAACAGGAGATGAGGAAGTGATAAGGAAATTAAGGAAATGGGTGCAGCTTAAATAGCAGTGATAGATTCACCTAGCCTCAGACAGCCTGTCAGCTTAGCAGTACAGGCAAATGCATTTGGACTCGGTAAGCCCCAGCTCACTTGGAGGACCTCTATGACCATAGCAAGACAGAGACCATAATCCTGCAAAACCTGACGCTACTAGAACTATTTAATGTGCTGAGGGCACAACTGGAGAAGAGGTGCATGTGAGGAGCCGTGAGATGCGGGCAGAGACTTATGGATGTTGAGGGGCCTTCTCTGTTTCAGCTTGCCCTCATCTATACTACAGTCCAAGCCAGCTGGAACCCGCCTCCTTGGGACCCAATGCAGTACAGGTTGGACTTGACATCCACAGATTTCCTTCTTTTAGTTGGGCATCAGTAAAATACAATGGACTGCAAGTAAACTGACAGGTAAGGCAGACCAATTTAACTTGAGCAAAATTGTTCTTTTATAGAATGAAAAGAATGTATTTAAAACTGAATTAACGTTTCCATTCCATTGTAATTCTCAACAACCAGCAAATTAGACAAGGACTGTGGACAAAAGAATAAAACTTAAAAGAGTTAAGGATCAGGAAAATAAATGATAAAGACCACCTCCAACCGGAGCCATCCCATCCTCCCCGGCTGTGACCGATCCTGGGACACATTTAAAAACCCCGTCTCCCATCTGCGTCTCAACACATTTGACTTTTCTGATCTATGGGATGAAGAGGACCTAGGACTAGACAGTCCTGGGGGCGATGGGGGACTGGCTGGGACACAAACCTGTCAAATCAATGAGTACTTTAGGAAATCGATTCCTACCCCCCCACCACTTGCTCCTCCTTTGCCCCCTTCAATGCCGTTTGCCTGTCCGAGCCCCGGTAAAGGACAGACACTTAGACTCCACTGGAGGGCTCTGCAGTCTCTGCCTGTGCTTCCCAAGGTCAGTCGCTTTGGCACTCAAACCATCTGGGCAGGGTTGGAACCAGTCCACTTGGATACCAACAAACTGGGATACCTGTTTGAAAGCAAAAAAAACAGCACCATTGGATCCACGGTAAAAAAACAGCAGGTTAGTAAGACAATAAGTATCTGCCGGCCTACTCAACATTCTCAATGTAGTATGTATATAGTGCATTTACACTGCTTGCTGTGTTCATGTCTGCTTCCCCTAGAAGGAGAAGTGCATCTCAGTACTGGAAATGAAGCGTAGTAACATCATCACCATTGCCCTTAGCAGTCTGCCACCCCCTCGCTTGCTGCCCCCTGCCATAATGAGTATGGATTGCTGCGTGTTGGACAGAGAGGACCTGCAGGTGTGTTTCAACCTATGTTAAGAAGACAAGGTCTTTTGTACTCGTGATTCATAGTAGGTCCTATTGTTATTACTGCAGACTTTCTGTGCTATTTTGTGAAATAAAAGGATTATTTTACTATATAAGACTGTAAGTAGCCTGATAATATCCTATACAATCTGACTGATCAAGATACTTAAAGTAATATTAATAATTAAAACTGACCCCGTAATGAACATCATTTGGATTATATGTAAATTACTTGTTGTATAGTACTTATTGTAATGGGTGTTTTCTTCTTGTTAGAAACTGCAGGCTCTGATCCCATCAGAAGAAGAGTTGTGCTTGATTAGAGATGCCCAGTCCCAATCTCCAAACTCTGTTTTGGGCCCAGCAGAGGACTGTCTCATCACGTTGGGTAGAATTCCCCATCTGAGTCAGAGAATTCAACTTTGGGCTTTCGCTTTGGATTATGACAGTTTGGAGAGAGTGAGAGCATATCTTACCTGTGTTCATATTACTCACTGATGTTTTGGCGGCTTTGGTGTTTGGCACTATTTCACTGTACATTACTGGTTATTTTTTCCCCAATATTTTTTTTGTCTGGCTAGGAAGTTGCGGAGCCTCTCTTCTATCTGAAATTAGCTATGGAGCAGCTAACAGCAAGCCACACGTTCCGCTGTATACTGGCAACAGTGCTAGCAATTGGCAACTTTCTCAATGGGTGCAAGGTGACTCTCTCGAATTTGCCTCAGTAGCTTGCTGGTCTGTGTGTTGGTGTGATTCTTAGTGATGTGTCGCAGAGTGTATCACCAAAGTACTGCAGTCAGCCTACAGATCTCTGTGTCTATGTCCTGCAGGTCTGCCAAAGATGCTTATGCATCTGCGATGGACACATGGGCACATACTTGTAATTTCTCACATAATGGACCAGCCATGTCCTGCGCTGTACTGTGTAGTAAACTGTCCTTCACATGAATATGGTGTAATTATTTGTCACTCTTAAAAAGAAAATAATAGACTTTGATGTCTTCCTTTTGCTGGATTTAAAGTAATTACTGTAAATCTTCTGTTATTTCCTGGAGACCTCCACTTATTATGAGCAGGCATCCTAAAGCAGCATTAACAAAACAGTCTTTTGCTTGTTCTGTGCTTTCCACTAGGCGTCGGGCTTTGAGCTGAGTTACCTGGGTAAGCTGTCTCAGGTGAGAGACACGCACAGCCGCCAACCACTGTTGCACCACGTTTGTGTGTTGCTGCTGCAGCTTTACCCACAATCCTCTGACTTGTATTCTGACATCACAGCTGTGACGCATGTCAGTAAGGTAGGTATTGTACTTGCTTTCTCTCTCTCTCTCTCTCTCTCTCTCTCTCATATATGGTACCTTTATCTTGGCCAAAACTAATCTCCTTTCTTCCACCTGCATTTGTATTCCTATGTCATAAAGTCTTGAGTTAGGAAAAATAACTGATATATCCAGATTACAAATAAAAAATATTAGATCTAAGGCAAGCTTATCAAGTTTGGGGCCCAGTTCTAGTCTACGTTACATTATATAACTCTAAGATGTCTTTCCCACTGGTCTAGGGCTTCGTATCTCTGTTTCTGTGTTGAGAAGATTGTAAATATGAATCTTTTTATGTCCTTCCATCCCTCTTTATATCCTTCACATACACACACTTTCTCTTTCTTATTAGTGTGACTACAATCAGGTGCAATCTAGCCTTACGCAGTTGCAGTCTTACTGCAAGGCATCATGGGAACAGCTGCGCATGCTACAACGGGATAGGGAGAAGGAACTTTGGGGAGAAAATGCAGGGGGTGCCCTCAGAAAGCGCCTGCCTAGTATTCTGAAGGAAAGTGAGGAGAGACTGAGCGTGTTGAAAGCTGTTCATCGAAGAGTCATCAACAGGTAGTAAAGTCTACTTCCCACATACTGATAACACTATTGGTACACTGTGACTTCAGTACTATCACTATTGCTTCTGAAATTCAGCTGGCCTGAATTTACTGATAACATATTGCTTGCATCCGAAACTGCACACTTCCATACTAAATAGGACACCACAAAAGTACACAAGACATAATAGTGTGTCCATAGTGTGCATTGGTTAAAGACACAACATGTTTCCGACCGGAGCACAAGTGTGCAAACACTGGTCAGTGGACACTATTCAATCCCATAATTCTAGATGTGACATCTGAGGAAGTCAGGAGTCAATTTACGAAAATGTCAAGTGATGGTAATGGCGTTTTTAAGTGTGAGTATAATTCTTAATATTTGAACTCACAGGATTATGAAAAACATGTTGAATTATGCAGTGTTTTGATATCATAAATTGTTGATGTGAAGAGCTGTCATGACATAAGATAACCATATTTTGTAGTCTAAAGAGCACTGAGAAGAGGAATTATACTAAATGACTGTTGACGGAGGGTCTACTTTTTCCTTGTTAAGGACATAGCTAGTGCATAGGGTGGGAATATTGACTCATCGATTGTCTCATTGTGAACTGCTCTCTGTGGTGATAAAGATTGTAATCGTTATGATTTTGATATAAAAAAAAGACAAAAATGGTGTGAAGTTCATATTCTGGCCTTTTCTTGCAGGTTCCACTCCTTCTTGCTGTTTCTGGGATATCCACGCTTCTCTGTGAAGGAGACCAGCCCTGAGGTCTTCTGCAAAACTGTCAGCGACTTTGCCCTAGAGTACAGGATGTGCCGCCAGGCCATTCTCAGAGAAAAGGACAGAAAAAATGAGAGGGGAGGAGAAAGGACTGTATTCACTCCACAGCGTGCCATACCGCAGGTAGCCACGGGGTGGAAGGGGTGAGGGAGGCAGAAGGAGGAGAAATGTGGGAATGGATGGATGCAAGAGAGGGAAACTGAGGAAGAGAGTAACATTGACAAATAGATGGAATAAAATTAGCTATTGGAGGTGAGAATTAGAAACTCAGTGGGTGTGCTGCCATGTAAGTAGACGAGGCTGGGGGCTATGCGGGCGAATTTTCCCAGTAGGCCCATTTCCTGCTCCTGCCTTGACCCCACCAGCCTTAATTTCCACTCCCCCTCCCAGGAGTATCTAGAGCACTGCAGACTTCAGGAGATCCTGAAAACACCAGGGTCTTCCCTACACCGAGACCCTAGTCTTCCCCGCTCCCGCAGAAAGAAGAATACAGGTACTGTACTGTTGTTCAAGAAAGTTTCTTTCAGTGAAGCAGGTAGTATCATGATTAAGAACATTGACTTTACCATGCTTTATTTCTAGAAGTTATATTTATTTCTATTTCTATAAGTCTTGTTGTACTATTTCAACAAGGTAATAAATGCATCTCTAAAATATATGGCTTATTGAATAGGCAAAAATAACAAGTTCTATTGCATTAATGTAACAAATGTGTGTTGTTTACAATGCTACTGTCTGGTTATTGTATACCTAGGAGGTGTTCCACGAAGCAAGATTTCTTGCTTAGCTGGATAACTTATCAGATTTAAAGTAATCTAGGGTAAATGGACATTATCTTCATTCACTTACATTTAGTACAGACAACCTTAGATCCGACAAGTTAAGAAATCGTGCTTTGTGGAACACACCCCAGGGGTGGCCAGTCTTATCCAGAAAGGGACAAGTATACAGGTTTTCACTGCAGCTCCCTAATTAGATTAATAATTAGAGGACTGATTAGCTGAAGAGTCCTCACAGCTGGATTTGAACAGCTGACCTAAAGGTTATCCTAAAAACCTGCATACACACTATGCCATTTCTAAATAAGATTGGCCACTCTTGTTGTAGATAATGTGTGTGTATGCCTTCTAGGCCAAGCTTCTAGCAAGTTGAAGTGACAATGAGTGATGTCTTCTTCTCTTCAATCAACAAACCTACCTGGTTGTGGATCACATGACACATCAGCTGACAAGAAGCCAAGTGATCTTTAATAGCATTAGATATAGTTTGCTAGTGGGCCCATTACCATGGCCTGAGAACTCTACCTCCACATGGGTCAAGCAAACAACACCTAAACTATGCTTCCTGAAGACTTGAGTAGGTATGCTCCCCTTAACTTTGCTCAGTGTATCTCACAGTAGCATAAGTACTCAACACAGTTCTAGTAATATATTTACATCACATTTAGTTACTTGGCAGATGCTTTTTATCCAAAGTTCCTCAGTATTTAATAAAGGTAGATATTTTGCTAGTGAATTCCCAGTAGAGTGCTGTTTCAGACCTGAACAAGAACGACTGGACAGTACATACAACTCAAGTAGAATGTACAAATGCAACACTGTGTGCTATATTTCTGTCCTGCCATACCCTAATATCTCTATATGTAACAAGCCACCAGGCCAGCGCAACTGAAGCACATTAAATGTGGGTTAATTATTGTTTGTTCAGTAAGTTCTGTACAATAGTCAGTTACCCACTCAACACTGTACCCCTGCACATAAACACATGCATACATTTAATTCCATGAAAGCTGTTTCTATATGTGCTACAAATAACAAATAACATAATATATAGTTCAACAAGGATCCACACTAAAAAAGAAACAAAAAATTCACATTAAATATATACCTTATCAAAGTCAAAGTATTTTTTTAAGTTTCAGGGACACATGAAACATTTTTGCTTACTGTATGCATGTCCATTTTTTATTTGAAACATTTTTAGGGGTGGGTGGAATCCCTTTGCTTCTTCTTCAGCTGTTTAAAGGCTCTAATTCTACACCACTGGTGTTATCAATTACAAGCAGGCTAGTAGTTGCAGACATGTCATGTTCCATGGTGTTTCAGGAAAGTAGGGAACTGAAATGGCAGTTGACAGTTTTGGGGCAGGCTGGTGGTGTAATGGTTAGGGACACCACTGTGTAATCAAAAGATTGCTGGTTTGAGTCCTTGACCACCAAGTACCACTGAGGTACCCTGAGCAAGGTACCATCCCCAAGCACTGCTCCACAGGCACTGAAATAGCGGCCCACTGCTGTGTCATGGTGTCGCATGGGTTAAATGCAGAGGACACATTTTGTTCTTGCACACTGTGTGTTGTGGTGTCAACAATGACAATTAATCACCTTTCTGTTCAACATCCATTTTATTACAAGTTATCTTCTGTGCAAATAAGCCATAAACACATACTAAAAAGTATCAAGGTGGAATAGAATAAAAGAAATTTAAATTTAATCACCTTTGCTCTTCTGGTGCCGTTTATTATTACATAAGTGTTGTTGTTTAAACTATTATTTAACTTGTTTTATAATTTCACATACGCTTTCTTGGGGTCAAACTCAATCAAATTCTCCAAAACATTAAAAATCCTTAATGTGTCTTTGATATTTAAGGAAATAAACAACTATCAAGTAAACTGCGTAATACCAAATTCTAAAACCAAAGCAGTCTCCAATATCGGATTATATCGGATTCAGCATTCACTGTACACTTTCACCAAGGTAGCTAGTGTTGAATTGTGCTTTTTGTGACGTCAAGCACAGGATTTGAGCGACACTTCTGTTGGCCATATAAAGAAAAAGACCGCCGAACCGCGTGGCGAAAGTATCCAATAAGAGACGGGGATTTAGAGGCGGGTCTCCACAAGGGCGTGGCAATAATTTTACGGCCATCGAGCCGGCGCCATTTTACAGTCGCAGTCACCTAGGTGTCGTACGTATCGGAAAGAGACCTGAAAGCGCAAAGCCCGTCGAATTTTAGTAGCTAATTTTTAAACGTAAGCTCCTGGTGAGTATTTTGATTCAAGAGATTTTTTTTTCATTTTTTCCTACTTTGAGCTATCTTTGGGATTTTTGTTTTTGTTTTTATGTATTTTTTGTGACAGGCTTTCTGTATCTGTGATTGCGAATGTGGTGTTCATTTCGTGAAACGGTGCTAGCTTGGCGAGCTAACGGGCTAGCGGGCTAGCTAAGTGGTTACATCGTCGCGTGAGCTTAACCTAAATGTCGTTAGGTCGTTTTCCATAACTGTCCTTTATTGTTTTTAATTTTTCTGTCGTAAACTTTTTTTTTAATAAATGAACATTTTTGCAAGAGGTCCTTTAGTGCAGTGTTTTTAAAAGAAAATCCCGAAGACGGTTTTGTTTTTTTTCTCTTTTACTAAAAAAGGAAAAACTGCATTTTTTTTTCTACATTTGGATTTTCTACTTTTTATTTTCCGGCTTTGTTTTTCCCCCGATCATTTAGCTAGTTGATTTACTGTTTTCAGCGAGGCTGCTTGTGGCTTGTAATTGGATAATTTAAGTTTTTCTTCATTCTGTATTTTTATTTTACATTTTTGGTTTTATTCTATATTAAACGGCTATTCAGACGTAAGACTTTATTTTTTTTATTTTTATCAAGGCTGGTTTGAAAGGGATTCTGAACAGACTTCTATATGTAGTATTTTTCTGCGCATGACCGGGTTGTGGATTATGAGACTTGAAATGGGACTTTTTGTGTAGCAACACAGGACTAATTCCTGAAAACATTTAATTAAAAATTGTAATGAAGTTAATTTGTGGTGTGGAAATGCGTTAATTTTTTTTCGCTTGAACGGCTGTAGTTGTCACTTGTTTCCTTCTGCTGAATGGCTTTTTTATTAGTTAGCTGCTGGTGTGTTCCGTATCGTATAAGAGCGCGTTAATTTAAAGTACGTTGAGTATGAAACATTTGGGACGTCTGGTCTTTCCTTAAAATTGAGGAATCCAGGCTAAAATTCTTGTTCGGTTTTAAGTAACACAAGTTAGTATAGAAAAATGGGATGGGCCCGATTTAAAGAAGAAATTAAAGTTTGGGGCAATTCAGACCATATGGATTATGAATACAGATTAAATGTGCAAGAAATTGAAGTTATTTGATTGGGGTATGATAGTAGGTGTCTGTGCTGCTTTTAGTTTTTCAAGAACTGAACCACAGTTGGGGTTTTCAGCCTCAGCTGTGTAAGGTGTATTGGAAACCATCCAATACCCAAAAGACATTGATCCAGGAAATTTTTGAAAGGAGACAAAGACAAATTGTTTGAATGAAGACTGCCTACAGTAAACCAACTGGCAGTCCAGTACATTGTCGTGGGAAGACCAAAGAAAGCTTGTCTTATAACCCTCATGCCATATGTCAACATAGCAGGCTGGGAGTGGCTTTTTGTGTGTGGGGAGCATTTTCATGTCATGCAGTGGCCTTTGGATAGAAATGGAGCAGTGTTTGAATGCCATAGGACAGGGGTCTCCAGCTCCAGTCCTGGAGGGCCGGAGTCCTGTGTAGCTTAATTCTTCCCCTGTTCCATCACAAATGATTGTGCTTGAGTGCTGTGTGGTAATCAGTTCAGTGAGTTGAAACAGGTGTGTTAAATGAGGGTAAACCCAAAAATGTGCAGGACTCCGGCCCTCCAGGACTGGAGTTGGAGACCCCTGCCATTGGATATCTCAACATCATTTAAAATCAGGAGCATCCCTGCATGGCAGATTTTTATCTAATTTTTTTTTTGTAGGAGAGTGCCTTTGTCCCAGGGTTAAGATTGATTTAATATGGTATGGTGTTATGAACCCCGAATCAAATTATTAAAGTAAATAGTTACTAGCTCTCAGTCAAGGTCTCAAGTCTGTAGAATAAGATGGAGCAAGCTATTTAGAGTATAAATCCACTAGCGACTAACTAAATGCAAAGGATAGAGTTGGTGTTTTTCAGCATCCCAGTAGAATGCTCCTTATGCTTTGAGTCCATGCGTCAATGAATTGGGGCTGACCCAAAGCAAAAGGGATGCAAAACAATATTAGGAAAGTGTCCCTAATGTTTGGTATACTTGGTGAAACTACCATGATGCTGTTCTGTTTTTCAGCTACACATCTGCTTTGCCTTCTGGCATTCGCATTTGGCAAGGCTGGCCAGATAGAGTACCATTTCAAATTAAAAGGCAAACCAGTTTCACGCTTTGAGTTTTGAATTTCACACTAGAGTTTTGAAACCCTTCTCCCCCCTCAGTGAGAATTCGTTGTCACTTTGTCATTATTTCTAATTAAACTTTCCCCCTTTATTTTTATTTTTCAGTTTTTGCTGCAGCTTTTTTGAACAACGGCGACCCGTAAGTTATTTCTCAAAAATTTTTCCCCTCCACTTTCATACCACCTGCTAGTACATACCTGTATTTTTAATCTGCAGAATGCTTTTTCCAGCATAAAGGTTTTCCCTTCCCTTTTAATTTTCTTTGATTCTAGTTTTACTTTGTTGCAGTCAACTATCATTTTACTTTGTACTTTGGATGAGCTGTAGGGCCTTCATGAATACAGAAAGGTCTTTCTGTGTTTTTCCCCCCCCTTTTTTCTTTTTTTTTTTTTTTAAGAAAAAAGAAATTTCTTCAAATTCTATAAAGAAATGTCTCCCCTCACCCAATGGAGGATGATGTGCTTGCTAAACAACCTTTTGCTGTTAAAAAAAAATACTGCTGTAAACAGTAAACAGTTTGCCGTGTTGACCATACAGATAAATACACTTTCTGAAGTATGCTTTTGGCAAAGTTTAACTTTGAACTTGAAGAACTTGATCTCTGAAGTCCTAGGTGCCAAGCCAAATTGTAAATTGAGAAAGCTTGATGACCCCTGTGTGGCACCTGTTAATGTGTATGGATGCACCATTATAAGGCATAAGCAGAGTTTTGCGTTACACCACATAAATAGAATGAATCCGCTTCGAACATTTCCTGTAATATCGTCTCACTCCTGGGGAGTTCTGAAGTTGTAATCTTGAATCACAAAGGAGTGATTGAAAATCAGTCACACCATGATTGTTGCTGTTTTCATGGTTTATGCTTGCCTAAAGAGTTTTTGTTCACGAGTCATTTGTTTTGTGAACTCTATCATAGTGTACAAAGCAAAGAGTTGAATTCACAATACCACTAAAATGGTTTTGGTAGTGTGACCTACGTCTTAGATGAGTAAAGTTTTCTTTATTTTTGTTTTATTTATTTTTTGGTGCATATTATTTCTGACCTCATAAATGTATACTAACAAACTATGATGTTGGTTGCGTGTGTGCAACACAATTGGGGTTTGTGAGTGTGTGTGTATATAATATACAAAATAAACGCATATTTTTGGTTTGTAATTTTTTTTTTTGAGGCCAAATGTACAAAAATAATTGTCGTTCACGTTGACAGGCTTGTTTTATTTCCTTTCTTAGGGCACCATCAGACAAGTGGAAGAGGGACAAAATAAATATTTCAATGGGGCGTGGATTTGAACCTGTTTAAAGCCTATTGTAGAATCAAGCACCAGTATATCAATTAAAGCCAGGCCCTGAAATGCAGCATCCATTATTTTATCGTGTTCTTACTAGCTGAGAAATAATTCACCACACTTTTACTCTGTAATATCATTCATCAGGTCGGCACTTCGATAGTTCATGCATCACATTTACTTCTGTACATATACTTAGCTGTTTTCTATAGTGTCACAAGCTTTACATTGTGGAGTTCAAAGGCATAATGTCTTTGTGACAATTTTTCTTAATAATTATCGTATTATGACTGTCATTATATTGTGAAGTCATTTCAAACCAGCAGTAGTGGTAAACGCCTACTGAAGTCATATCAGGACTAGTCATATGAATACTTAAAGAGAACTTTTACCGGCAATGGTGATGCAAGCCCAATACTGATATTCAGACCTAGACTAGAAAGAGTAAAAACAGGTTATAGAAATATTTACATAAATTAAGGTTTGTTACTGGGCTCAAACCTGTAGCCACAAGATGTGTAATCGTTGCGTATTACTTTAGTTTCTACTTAAAGGTTTGAAGCCGAACTCAGGAGGTGTCAAAATATTTTCTGATTTTCTTGGCCTCCCTATTTGTGCTGCTTACAGTGAAATGACATATGGGTCTATATTAAGGAACCATAAGTGTTTTCTAGGTTATGTGTAACTTAGGAGTATATACTTGGAGTATATACTGGGTTCCATGCCTTGATCTTTAGGTATGAATGCTTTGAATTTGGAAGGACCATTCTCCTCTCAGAAATGAAATGTACAACTGTCCTATCACCATGTTCTTATTCTTTTGGTTATTTCATTAAACATGGTGACAACAGGTATAGGGATGTTTGGAGGTGGGTTGTTTACTGAGGTGCGTTTTCTGTTGCATCTGCTAATCCGTCAATGGGCAGGCTTGCTACATCCTTTAAATTGAAGGTTACTTGGAGGCTGATTTGAATGAGATGGCAAGATTGCCAAGATCCCTGCTGACATACACTGGGCACCACTTCACAGTGAGAGAAAGTAAATACTGACGGATGACTACCCTTCCACAGGTGCACGAGAGTGGAAAAGAACATGTAACCCCTAATAAGTGTATTTGTTACTGCAATAAATACATGCATGCAGGATCCTTAACCAGAAAGGCCAATTAAGAAGTCAGCAGTAATAGCTGTCAAAAACTGATGCTTTCAATGAAGTCTTGACCAGATACAAAGGTGACTAACAAAATTATCTCAGATCTATAGACAAGGAGGGGTTACCTTCACACTCCTTTTGGCTTTTTACTGTTAGTTGGATTTAGCTGTACTGATATTGCAGCAATGTACTTGTACTGTACTTGCAGCAGTAATAAAAGTTTTTCTTGTAACATCTCATTGTCAAACTGGAAATTCAGGCCACACTCCATTAACTTCCCTGCTTTGACAGTCTGCCTGTGGTGCACCGTGGGAAGCAACTCTGCCTTAGGAACAGCTCACACTGAGGTGAAGCACAGCTTCCTGGATCATATTGTATTTAGGCTGTGGGTTCTGTGCATCTTAACTGTTCCAGAAATCAGATAATTTGTCATAAATGAAACCATCAGTTTTTACAGATGTAAATCATTTACAGATTGATGATTTCTATCAGCAAAATGCCAGGTGTCGTATACTAACAAAGACTTTAACCATTTGGTTGTTTTGTAGGAAAACCCCTATTCCTACTTGGTCTTGCTGTTCTTGCCCATTTAAAGGGTACAGAAGAAAAGAGTACAGCCTTTTGGCGTCTTGGTTCATTTGAAAATTTTTTCTTGTTCCATAAAGAGGATGGAACTGCTCAATTTGCTGTCTCCTACCCTCCCCTGCTTCCACCATGACAGCTGGCTTTCCACTGTAGCAGCGTGATGGCCAGCAACGTGACCAACAAAACTGACCCACGCTCACTAAACTCACGAGTGTTCATCGGGAACCTGAACACACTGCTGGTGACCAAGGCCGACGTGGAAGCCATCTTTAGCAAGTACGGCAAGATTGTGGGCTGCTCCGTACACAAGGGCTACGCGTTCGTGCAGTACGCCAATGAGCGGAACGCACGTGCTGCCGTGGCCGGCGAGGATGGACGCATGATCGTGGGCCAGGTGTTGGGTAAGGTGCCCTCTATCGATGAGCGGGAGCCTTCCTTGAGGGCTAGGCAGTTGATACCTACAGGAAAGTAGAAGTGGGGCTTAACTGCCCTGCACCATTTCTCACACAGACATTAACTTGGCGGGTGAACCTAAGCCTCACAGATCGAAGAACGTCAAGCGCTCTGCGGGAGATATGTATAGGTCAGACCCCTGCCAGTTTAATGAACGAGAAAATGCACCGCAAAAAATCACTATGATGATAATGCACAATCCAATAAACAATTGCTCATACCATATAATATGTTTCCTCTGTCTTTCCAGCTCCACTTTTGATCTGGACTATGACTTTCAGAGGGATTACTATGACAGGTATGCATATTCAGTGTGTGGATCTCCCTGTGTCTTGGCAGGACTGTGTATGAATGTTGCTTCTTTCTGTCAGGATGTACTCGTACCCCTCCCGGGTGCCCCCTCCTCCTCCACCCCTGTCCCGAGCGGTGATCCCATCTAAGCGTCCACGGGTGAGTGCCAGTGGTGGGGGTGGCCGACGCACCAAGAGCAGCTTCTCCTCTTCTTCCAAAAGCAGCCAGAGAATCTCTTCCTCCTCATCACGTGCTGGTGGGTAGTTACTGCTTCATGCCTTTTGAATCCTGCACCAGAATTTTTGTGTATGTGTGCATGTGTACTGCTGTAAAACTGGGCTTTATCATATATTACATTTTAAGGGTTTTTCCTGTTTCCCTAGTAAAGGCAGATGACCTACAAACTATAAAGAAAGAACTAACTCAGATCAAACACAAAGTAGACTACCTGCTGGAGAGCCTAGAACGCATGGAAAAGGACCACAACAAGAAGTCAGGTAAGGTAGACATTAAAAAAACTGTATGTTGTTGTGAAATGTCATATGTAGGCAACACAGTGCTTCTTCCAACGTGCCACTTAGTCCCTGTAATGTCAATCAGAAACTTGAGTTACATTCCAGGCAAGAGAGTGGCTAACTCCCTTGTCTTAGTAATGCCCTTCACTATAGGCCTGCTTAAATGGTCCACTGTATCTGGAATTGTTACCCTGGACAGAAGGGAAAAATGTGAAATCAGAGCCGGGGGAAGTGTCCTCGCTTCAGCACTCTAGCAGCTCGAGCTGCAAGAAGGATGAGAGCGGGAAGAGGGAGCGGGAGAGAGAGGCACAGGAACTTAATGACTCTGAAGAGGAGGGTGACCTGTTGGAGGAAGAGGAGGTAAGCAGTGGTTGGGGGGAGGTTTGGAAGACAGAGGGAGGGTGGATGATTAATCCTTAGGGGACATAGAAAGTATTCAAGATTCTTTAGGCAATGGTCACCTAGGCAGAGGTGATGGAGAAACACCCGCACGCAGTGTGCAGCGTACTTTCTCCTGGCTCATAAGCTGTTTTGCTCCTTTAGGTGAAGAGTCGAGGGAGGGAGGAAGACAATGATGATGAGGAGGAAGAGGGGGAGCAGGAGGAAGGAGAAGATGATGGTGACAGCGCCAATGGAGACGACGACTCGTAGATGCAACAAGAGACACCCGGCTTGCATGCACATGGTCCCTCACCTGAACTCACAGTACCTGACACACAGAAGGAAACACAGTGGAACATATCTTTGACACCCATACAGTGTAATGATTGCTGAGTACACTGAAAGCTCCATTTTAAATTGTACAAACTTTGCTGTCAGTCCATATGCCGTGTACAGACACACTCCTGATCCTTACTCTTCATTAATCTGTATGCAAACTACTGGCTGCACTAAATCTGTCAGGCGTCTTTCATCTGCAGTCGCCGCCCACCAGTTTTTCCGCAGATGTTGTTTTGTTGTCTCTCTTCTACCTGCTTTTAATGTAGTGGCTACCAGCCCTCCTGCTCTTTGAATAGCATTAAGTGAAGGTAGATGACCTCACTTTGCAACCAGAAAAAGGAGGAGAGAGAGGCGGCGGTTACATTTATTGATAAAAAAAACAACTTGTGTTGCATGATGTTTGGTTATTTTATGGAATGTCTGTGATGTGTTGCAATTCTTTCTTTTGGCCAGTAGGTGGCAGTAAGAGCCAACGGCTTTTTGTCTGTTTACTGCATTTAAGGCAAATAGGATTTGGTACTATGGTTAAACTGTTTTACATTTTCGAAGAACGGTAGTTATCAGATTTCTGTTGAACAGCAGTTTTTTCCTTCGATTAGTGAAGATTTCTGTAATTATATGGAAAACCCGAAAGTACTTTGAATTGTCCAATATCTCTGTAATGCACCAACTTCATGTTGTTTTGTTTTTTTTAATTTAAATTTGTTTTGCTCCAAGTGTGACAATAAATTTCAATAAGCTTTCCACATCAGTATTTTATATTTCTTGCTTCGCGTGCCTCCTGTGCATATTATCAGATGAGGCCTCTCTGTTATTCGGATACTCCGATGGGAGGACCCCTCTCATTGGCGTGATAAGCAGTTCTTGAGTGCTGATTGGGCTAGATGGAGAGGGGAGGGCAGAAGGATATGGATATCTCATGAGTTCAGAGCCCGTTTGGACTTATCTGGCAGTTACGAGTTCATGATGAGAAAATGGTCTGTCGGTTTGCCTAAAAAAAACAATGTAAAGCAGAGATAGTTAAGGAAGGGTGGAAAAATTATGGTGAAAAAAAGTCACAGGCGTGTGACAGAAGGCAAGGTAACGGTTAGGTTATCAACAAGAAATCTGGTTACATAAAACAGGGAGCAGGAAAATGAGAAACAGAGAAGTGAGCACTGTACAGTTTAGGGTGATTTATGAGTATATCGCGCAGGAGGGCAGCTGTGGGCTGGGGGGGTCTGTTGGTGAGAGGGACTTTTGTGCTGTTGGAGCCTCAATCGGGGGGACTGAACCCACCCGGGAGGGGGAGGTGGAGAGAGGGAGTCTTTGTGTGAGCTGGTGCCAGGAGAACCACTGCTTCCTGTCCCTCTCTGCATGTGAGCTGCAGCCTCCACGCGGACAGCAGAGGGGACGGGGAGGGCCGGGGAGCACATGGGGGCTGTTTTCTATTCCACTTCTGCCTCCTCTGTTTCACTTCCCCTCTTTTTTTTGCCCTCTTCCCCCCCCCGGTTTCTTCCTGCTTTGTCACTCATTGCTGCCTGTTTGGCTGTTTCACTGGCCATCTTGCTCACGCTGTTTTGACTCTGTATCTGTTTCTAAAATGTAAGAATATTGCTGGTCTGCATTTCAGGGGAATTCCTGTGATTGGGCAACTTTGCAGACTAAGATTTGTACATCACTGTATCTATCATCAGGGAAACAAAATTCGAGAAACCACAGCTTTGGCTTTTTTCTAAACAAATGGGCATCTGTGTATGCCTAGTATTTCTGCTCATTTACTTTTTGTTCATACACATGATTAGCAGTTACGTGGTTTCAGGTGAGTTTGGTGCTAGCTTTATTGTATGTCTTTCATTGCGCTGACATCACAGCAACTGGCTTAAAAGTAGGTCAACACAACTGTGATGTCACTCCCTTGGGAACAATTCAGTGGCCAATCATGTGTATACACTCCCCCTTACCCCTCCCACAGGAAAACAAACAGCTTCCTTCATTTTCTATGCATGAGTCCTGGCATGACAGAGTTGTTTTTAGATATTCACCCCAATCTAAACATAGAAGCACATACCTACCCAGTATTTCACAGATTTTGCACATGCAAACAGACAACAGAGTTGCTATATAGACTTTCTCCCTCGCCACCCAGGTGAACAAAAATACACACAAGCACATTACAAGCTGGCCTCCTTGTATTACAATCAAAATAATTGCACTCTTTATAGCAGAACAATAGTATAACCTCAGTCCTTTTACAGAAGTTTGCAGGATAATTACAGAGCTTTTTCGATAAGACAGTCCTATCAAGCTGGACATATTATTGAGGAAGGGATCAGACTGTAGAGCCCCAATAAAATGTTTAATTATTATTTCTATAAGCTTGTTAAGTGTTGATAATTTAAACAGACATAACCTGTGTCATAAGGCATTGCTAGAGTATCGGGGCTCCCACTCTGGTCATGAAGAGAATACAAGCATGCTGAAAATAAAACTACAGGTAGTTAAGGGTAGTTGAGACAACTTTGTTTGGGAAAATACAGTAGAGTATATTAGTTTATAGGTCTGATGAAAGTGGATCTCTCACAATGTTTGTGCTTGCCGTCAGACAAACATAGACCTGCCCTTCTTTACTGGCTGACCACACTGGATACCACAGAATCCCCCTGTATCATTTTTCGGGGGTGCAGTTTGTCCATTTTTAACCATGACTGCAGCCTGGATTTTTTTTTTACTCATTAAATGGAATTCGTATTTGTATCGCAGAGAAATAAACACGAGGGTCTGCCATGGTGACGATGCCAGTTGCATTGTCGAAGAACTCGTTAGTAAAGCTCTCTGAAATGCGCCCAGAGCTGGTGGAAGTTCCGTGTCATGTCATTTTGTACATACCAGTACGCTGGGTTCAGACTAGCACAGCTAAAAGAGTTGCTGAAAATGATAATAAGAATGGTGTGTTTTTGGGGGCAGATGCAGAAGTTTCATACTGGTATTATGTTTGCATAAATATCGCCATGCTGTAGGACAACAGCTTGAGCTTTCTTAATCAAAAATCCTTTGAATCTCTATATAGTGGATAGTTCATTCAAGCATTGTACAACCAGGGGTTAAATCTGAATCAGAGAGGGAGGGGACTCCTGTCAGGTACACAGCATGGGGAGGTGCTGAAAAAGTGACACAGTACATTCCTGGGCAAAAAAAAAACAATAAAAAATTGGCCAAACTCCAAACTGTAAAATATTATGCTTTTAATAGTCTTGACAACAAATCATCTGGTCAGATAATTAGCAGGAATTAAAAAAAATAAATGTACCCCTAGACCGGTGCCACCATTTGCTTTTCACTGCTTGTTGCTGCAGTGAACTGTTGGGGAAAAAAAGTTAGAAACAGGGAAGTTCACATATATAACCATCTTGTACACGAAGATAAAATCGAGAAAAGATTTATGTTTTGATATATAATTCAAACTAACGCATCATGGTGTGCAAAGAGGTGTGCAGAGAGAGAGAGAGTAAGAGGGACAGCAAAAGATGTAGAAATATATATTGTGAGTATATAATCTTATAACCTTTATTATTAATTTTACCATAACTACCGGTACCCACTTTTAACCATTTGATAAATTTTTTGTTTGTTTTTATGAAACCGTTGTCTCACATTCTAAGGAATACTCAGACTTGCATTTCACTGTGAGTTGTATCTGCATGACTATGCATGTGACAAATTTTAAATCTTGAAGTGAAGTCTTGGCAGCAGTACGGTAAGCAAAGTAAGTAAAACTACAAAACCAAAGGACAGAAATCATGGCATCATGGAGAAATCTCTCATCAGCTTGAGAAATGAACACCTGCTCAGAATTAATAATGAAAATTAATACTAAAGCTGATGAAAAAACATGATTTTTAGTACAAAACCAACCTTTAATTAAACTGTTCACACTGAAACTTTCACTAACTTTCACACTCTGGCAAGGTGTGATTTGGACAAAGGGACATGAGTAATACTAAATGCATTATAAATCTACAACACTGTATGTGAGTGATGGGGCCGTTTTGCTATCCCTGTCTGACCTGTCTCTTCCTGCGGAGCTCTACTCACTTGGTTGTACAAGACGTTTAGGTTTGACTTGTAATGCCTCACGCTCTGTAACTGGCGTGTCTCTTTTCCAGCTTGTTTCACTTTCTGCTTTTCTCTGGTCTGCCGGTTCAGGTGCTGCAATCTGATGGCAGAAGTAAAACCTTCCTTTACCTACACTTGCCTCTGTGCAACACAACCGATTCACAACTGGTCATTCTTCAGCTGGACACTGTTGGCTTTCAAATTTTTTGTGCAATAGTCACCCTATTGATAATAATTGCTCAATGATAGGCTACTCACCAGGACAAAGACGTAAAATCAAACAAACAAGAAAACAGGAAAGCATTACAATCCTTGGGTCTAATCTGAGAGAAACAGGTTAGTAAAGAGTGTAGAATAAACACAAGAATTTCTGTTGCGAAAGCATCTGCTCAAAACGATCTCAACATGATCAACCTGTCGACTTGGTGTTAACATACTGACAAAGACTTTAATGACTGTGATCAGACTGTAGGCAGACTCAAGGAGAGGCTTAAAGCATGATGGTCTAAAATGGAGAGCTTGACGGAAAAGAATGGCTAACTAAATAAAAAAATCAATGGATAGACCCACTTTTGTAAAACTAGGTGTGAATTACTATTATTTATTGTACATTCTCCATTGCGGGCATTATAACCTCTCCATCTACAGTCCCTGACAAAAGTCTTGTCGCTTATCTATTTTGTAAAAAAACCTGCTATTAACCTGACTTTTAATTAATCAATTGGTGTTAGAAATAGCTCATATGAAAAGCTAAAACCCTCC
>JAODKM010000016.1:13474077-13494946 GCA_026780845.1 Petrocephalus sullivani | reverse complement strand
AGTGGACGAACACCCTTTTAACGACTACACACAACCACCCCGCAGCCAAAACACCCCCGCCCCCCCCCCCCCCCCCCCCCCCCACACACACACACACACACGCAAAATACACATAGACACACAAACAGGTAAGTACATAAGGACTTCGCTGCTGGCAAAGCAAAGATAAATACTGTGGTTTTCAGGTGCTAACTGGGTCATGTACAGAAACATGTGCGCACAGATAGATTGTTTTTTCCAACTAATTCCGCGAGAAATTATTTTTAACTTGTTGAGATCCCTTATTGACACAACTTGGATTGGTATGGATTGTCATTGATTAGTGTAATATTTATTTGACATTATATTATTATTTCATAATCTCTTTTGATGCACAGTGTTCTTTGTCCTTTGTCATGCTGAATTTAATAATGTTGAATGCCTAATAATATTCGAAGATAAATATGTTTTGAATATGCACTATGCTATACCTTATATAATGGCTACACAGGGATTTAAGATATAGTTTTTCATTATGAGCATTATAAATTCAGTTGCACATTATATTTATAATATTACTTTAATGTTAAGCATGGACAAGATTTGGAAAATTTATTAACTAATCAGTTTATGTCCTTTAACACACAAACACACAAAACAACTATTTGGTGATTGTCTGACATTGCCTCACCATTAAACAAGGCAGAAAAGAAAAATCATAAACACATCGCGGAGCTATTCTAAATATGCTATTACTTACCAAAAATACTATTTAAATCATTTTAATTGGCCCATGCCCAAGTATTATTTGTTTCACATGTACATTGCTTTCGACAAACATGTCTCCTAAATAAAGAAACGTATGTGTACATGGAGCTAAAGTCTTACACTTTCATATGTATATCGAGACGATACAAGTTCAGCTATATGTATGCATACTAAGATGTCCCAAATTCAGTGACAGAGTTCAGAAAGCTACAGTGTTAGGTATTTAACTTAGACATCTCAAACAAATGGTTGAAACTTATTTTCGTATGTGAAAGAAGATTTTGTGCTTTTCTGCCACTTGCAGTTATTATTATAAACATGAGCAATACCATAATATAATAGCATAGCTTAAAAGCCATGACATTTTAAAGTGGCTGTAATGAAGACCCCATTCTTCCCATTTAAGGGAAGCTAGAATAATATTGCATACCTATACATACTGATTAGCTAATGCAGCATAGGTTTTTTAAATTTAATATATATCTGAAATGTGATCAGTTGTTAAATAATGGGTGACATGGATTTTAATGTGGCGCCAAATAGCTGTTTGCTAGCTTAGTTTCTTTTTTTCCCAACATTTCAAATGTGTATATTAGGTTTCTTTGTATATTGGACAATTGAGGGTCCCTCTTACTTAAAAGACATTTTAATGCTGACCATCCAAGCTGTTCCTGTAAAATATCGAAAACAAAAACATACATGGAGGCATCCACCCAAGAGAAAACCAGGATAATGAAATATAAAGGAAACCAGGCAGACCGGTCCATATGTTCTCATGCGAGGCGGCTTACCATTTTTACAAATACTCATAAACATTACATCAGCACAGCATTAAAGTATGTCACAAAACATCCACACAATACACAGCCTTTGTTTCTATGCCGCATTCTACCAAGCTCTTATAATTACACTTAACTTAACTTCTGTGCTCCTTCATACCAACATTTGTTGTTATTTTGTAACACACCCATCCTCAAACCATTTATTCTGGTTAGGGGAGACCAGGTGCCTGTCTGGGTCAACGTAGGGCACAAGGCTGGGGTGTACCCTGCAAAGGATGCCATTCAAAGGGCACACACACTTGCAAGCACTTCACTACGCAGTTTTGAGAGAGGGGTTATTTGGTATCTTTGGACTATGGGAGGATATCAGAGTACCCTGCAAGGGGAGAACATGCAAACTGTACACACACAAAATGGAGGCTGGATTCAAACCCCTAAACCTAAAGGTTTGAGACAGCAGTGCTAAAGTGCCAAGCTGGGTTGTTTTTTCGCTCGTCGCCTGGATTCTTTTTAAGAGTTCATTTCTGTTCATTTCTATAACAATGTATTGAGGTTATCTTGCATAGACGGCCCGGTGCCTAGTTTGATTTTTTGGTTTCCTGGGTCAGGCCGCACTGCAGAAGCATGTACACTATTCTGGATAGTCTGTCATTTTTATCCACCGCACTGTCAGGCAGTGATCGACCGGCTGCTCCTGTACATTTAACTCCAAGTATTGAGGTTTAAAGTAGTAGAATAAACCAAGTCGCCAAAATACATGTAATTGTCTTTGAAGGAATGTGCAGCTGCTGAGTCGTTTTGTTTGGGCATCCCTGATTTGAAAGAATGGCAAAGTGCCAGAGTAAACAGTTGGTAGTAATACCTGCTGTATGACAGATATTGATATTAGTCAGGAACGACGTGTAGTAACATAAGTAAGAACGCAAAACAAATTTGAAATAATATTACAGAAGAAGTGTAAAGACAATGGTGAGTACACTTGACTTTGGTACATATCAGCTAATGTTCTGTCTTTCAGCTCTAACGCAGTTATGGTATTCACATTTGTATTCATTTTTTTAGCCGGAATTTTTGCCCAAAGTGACTGACAAGTGATTGGTATTTGCTGTAATTGCTTTCAGTTGCTAGATTAACTTCAGCACTACACCTTTTTATTTTTCGTATATATGTTTGTAAAAGAATATTAGGCATTATTGTTGTGTGGCAACAAATACTGAAGCCAAGTCAACTAGCTAAGTTGTTTTAAGGTGAGAGAACACAGCTGAAGGCGAAGATTGGAGCATCAGTGCCTTTTTTTCTTTCTCAGTGACGTCTGAGAGCCCACAGGCGATGCGACAGGTAGCTTTATTACGAAGCAACTGGTCTGGTTATTGAAAACTGCACCTATAAAGCACAGGACAAGTTTTACTATTCTTCTCCCGGGAATGTTGCTAAACAGTTGCTGTCATAAAGTGCTGGACTTTAAACTACTTCGCTCTGGATTAATGTAAGTTGCTTTGGATAATAATAAATAGTAATTTAACAGTGATATCCTTTGTAAATCCAGAAGGGTAGATTCACATTTGAATCCTAGTTTGAAACGTAATTCCAAAGGAGTGTCTTTTTCATAAAGAAAGCGACTGTTAAAATTCTGTGTTCACCGACCAAATTGTGAATCACTAAACTGTCAAAATGTAAGGTACTTTTTTTACGTATACTTAGCCTTCTGTGTTATCGGTTGCCTGTCTTTAACTAAAGACACCAAGCAAGCAATTGTTTTGCAACAGTGATTTTAGCATCAGTTGGAATAATTAGTAATTTGTATTGTCCAGATTGACTTGTTTGCTGAGGTACGACAGCTGTGATGTCCTGATTAGGATCCTTCAACATATGCAAGAAACAGAAGCTCATGGTGGAAAGCTATTTCAGTTTTTAGCCTCTGTATCTGTGTGTCATGAGCCCAAAGGTTTAAGTCGTATCTGCTTTCACGCTGAAACCACCATTCTGATGTCACGTAATCTGTCACAAAGATTATGTGATGTCACAGAACTGTGCCTCATCTGGTGTTCACACTTAGATAAAGTGGTAAATTGCACACATGCTTGGAAACACACAGACAAGTTCACGTGCAGTTGTGTACATGTATTTAATCGAACTGAGAAACATGCTGAAAAGGGTGACATGTGTATCTCAGGAGAAGATGTGATATTTCATAAGGGAGGTGCCTGAGGAGCCAGGGCTGGGAATAACTTAACCTCTGCCAAGGTTGGGGGAAGCAGTGCCGAGTGCTAAATAGAGAAATGAACTTGAGCCTGGAATGTAGATTGGGCAAGCGGGTCTTGATGCCTGCAGCTGTCTCTGTCTAAGGAAAGGTACCTGGAATGAGTGAGGATATGCTGATGGCTCGACCCACAAGAAAACGCATTGCCTGCTAGGTCACGCAGTAGACCAGGTTTTCCATGGATGAGAAAGTGCTGCGGAGGCATTAACCCAAGGGTTCCACGACTCGACAGCTGCAGTGGGACTACACGCTACAGCTAACACAATATTGGTTAATGTGAGTTTGGCCTTATTTGCTTGTGTAGTATAGAAAATGGGATAAAGGGACCAGCTGTCTTTCATTTCCTGTTGCTGTATCTTTAGTGTGCATGAAAATCACTGAGGCTCAGAAAATATTTGTTACACAACAGACAGCTAGTTTGTTGTGGAGAGTCGGGATTGGTTGAGAATGCATGTACCCAAAGATATGATTGGTTGCACGGGATGTGAAGGGGTATGTATGGTTGTGAGTCACATTAAAGTGCGTCTCCTAATTCAGTAGGTATTACGTATACGTCCTATGTAAAAGTATAGTTATATTATGCCTTGTTGTGGGAGAGCGAGGGTTGAATCAAATGACCAGGAGTATTGTGCTCATTTAATCCACCTCTTCCTCGTTGTGCTAGTTTTATAAATGTTTAAGTTGTTTTTCCCTCGTCCTCAGTAAACATGCCCAGACTTTGACGCCCATTCTGTTCCCTGCCCCATGATTCTTCTTCCCCCTTGCCCACACCCAAACTACAGCTTTATTTTCTTTGCCTGACACCTGCCCGGACGGCTTTTTTTATTCTTGTGTGCCATCGCTGTTTTGTTTTAAGCCTCTTCCCACCCTGTCCTTGTAATCCGTCCCAAATCAGAAACACCTGCTCCTTCTCCCAACCCTGTGTCACATGGTCCTGTTTGCCATCCTAACCTAAGACATTCTCACAAGGGTATAGCTGGTCTCCTGTGTATCATGGATGCTCTTATATTTTTGTACTTGTCATTGATTTGAATAATTGTTTTTAAGTTTATGCAGTGTTTTTGTAACTCTTGCTTCAGTGCTGCTTTGCACCTGTTACTGGGCATTTACTGGATGCTCAGCCTAGCTGCACTTATGCCTAGTTGGCTCCTTGACAGCTCCTTCTGATGTACGATCTGCCTCACTTGCATGTCACTTTGGACTGAAGAATACATACAGTAAAAAAATAAATCCATCCATCCATCCATCCATTTCCCTTAACCACTTGTCCTATTCAGGGTCGTGGGAGGTCTGGAGCCTATCCCAGAGGCAGCAGGAGCTAGGCAGGGAACAACCAAGTTTGGGGCGCCAACCTATCACAGGGCACAAAATAAATATGAGTAAATATAGAATGTATTTTTTACACAATGTGTAACCACTGTGCATAGAAAATGCTCTCTGTAATCGCTATACATTACAGTAGATGCTGCTTAATGCTGGATGAGATATTCTGCCTATCTTACTGATAAAATCTTTACAGCCTGTGCAGTGGCTGTATCCCAGATTGATTCTTTTTACTTATTCACAAAACTTAAGGAGAACAAATTAGTTATTCTGGGATTGTACTGCGCTAGTTGAGTTAGGGCGATATTTTTCAGGTTTTGGATGGGTGTATTGGGTAATAATGGTAGTGTAATGATGGATTGGACTGGGTCGCACTGTGGTGCAATGGCCCAGATAGTGCTGAATTGTAGAGTAGTGATGTTTCCGAGTGAGTGTTTGTAAGACCCCCTCAGGCTTCACAGGGCAGCAGTGTTTTCTATCCAGTTTTTAAGCTTAGAGGTGATGTATACCCATCTGATTCTGTGAGAATAAGAGAAGGGGTAAGAGAGACAAAAACTGGGAGTGAGGAAAGCTTGGCATCACTTGGGATCTCCATGGTGGCGAGGGCTTTTGGCTTCCCATGTATCTGTTTTTCTCCCATTTTCCCTGCAGCTCTGTTTTCTTCCAGAACGAGTGCGCTGTCCAGCTAAAGTTTTAGAAGCAAACATCGCAGAAAGAAATCCATGAAAACAAGCGGGCCTTGAAAAGTTTTATTTATCTCATTTTTGCAGGTTCTTTTTTCCTCCTGGCAACCTAAAAATTTGACTTTCAGAAATTCTGGAGGCCACCGGCATGCAGTTCAGATGGTGTGTCTTCCAGGAGAACTTTAAACAGGCAAGATATTCAGTGGAGGCCAGATAAATGGGGGGTAATAAGTGGACACCTGCTTTAGATTTGTGCAGCCTTACATGGAGTGGTTCTAGAGCAACACAAATACTTTGATCTAAAATTACGCGTTCAAGAATGAGACGACTAGACCTAGACAGTGATACACAAATTTTGCCCAGAGTTCAGGTATGAAGGTGATCCATGTACTCTTCAAATCATGAGGAAGGAAGGGACAGAGAGGGTGATGTCAGAATTTGTCTAAAAATATCCCTTAAATTTCACTTCAAATTAATACAATAGCTTAAATAAAAAGTAGAGGAAAGCATCATTTTAAAATGTCAGAACTAAATGTTCTGACTACTCTGAGAATAATAAATAAGAAAACATCACCAGTAACATCAAAGTAGATGCCACAGCAGAGAGTCACAGGAATGAAGACCCCTGTGAATAATCTGAAGGACTAACAAAGCTGGTGGCAGTGATGATGGGTGAGACTGATCGATATGGCTGTTATATAAGTTATATAAGGACTTACATAATGGATCGAGGAGGACAGACTGCCCCCCCCGGACCTACAGGGCCTGGAACTGATGGACAAGAGTGACAGACTTGAGGAATGAGACCTCAGAATAGATTAATAGCGGTTAATGACTGGAGTGATGAGACTTGTAAATCTAAATAATTACATTTTATCCATGCTGTTGATTTCCCTCTTCCTTTTCTGTCTCTCTTTGATCTTGTTTACTTCTTATAATATCTAATTATGTGAGTTTCTCCCTACTTTTTTGGTCTGTCTGTGAATTTACCCCCTATACAATGTGTCTGACTTTACATCTCTGCTTTCAGTAGTCTTTCTATGGCCATCCGTCCCCCTGACTCATTGTAATTCTCCGTGGCTCTCTCTGCCTCTCGCCCTGGTGGCAGACTGCTCCCCCATGCATTAAACAGTCCTTACACGCTCCAGAGCACACTGGCCTACTCTTAGGGGGAATGTGGAGATTAAGCAGCAGAAGGGAGAGGAAATGGGAGAGGGAGACTGCATGTGTGTCTGTGGGTGTGTCTGTACAGTCTTTGCTGTATATTTGATGATCAAAGAACCTCACAAGTATAACAAATCCTGAAAAAACATAACTAGCGAGATCATTTTTTTTGTCAAATCTGTGAATGCAATCAAAAAAGTAAAAATGCCAAAAGTCTTGTATTTTGTTTGGCTGCTTACGGTTAAGGTTAGGGCTGAGTATGGGTTAAGGGTGTCGTGATTGGGATTAGGGTTTTTCCCCATAGAAATTAATGGACGTCCTCACTAAGATAGGAATACAAATGCGTGTGTGTGTGTGTGTGTGTGTGTGTGTGCGCAAGTGAGAAAGAGCGAGAGAGAGGATGTGCGAGATGTGTGAGGGCACTAATGCACGATGATACACAGCTGTGTCCTTTTATGATATTCCAGTGTTGTGTAAACATCATGCATTGTACTCATATATATGTTGTATACCATGGACTGGCCGTGTTTGGGTACGGCAGACATTGTTTTCATATTTTTGATATCTGGCCAATGAAGACTGGATGTGGGTGGGACACTAGGAGAGTGACAAATGAGACGTAAATAGCAAACAGTTCCAGCGTTGGGCATATGGTGACTAATGGTTTCTGTTTGGGACCTAGTGAGACCTGCATCCCATGACACACTGCCTCCCTCCACCAAACTTTCCGCTCTTTGTGCCTGATGACAGCAGATCCTTTTGAACAAAGGATTTACAGCAGCAGGAACAATAGGCCAGAAGTGCCCTCACCAGCCCTTCTTTTTCAGGTCCCATATGATCTTGCTTTAACCGATGGGAATTGCTTGCTCTCTGTATTGCAGTTTAATTGCAAGTGGAGACATACTACAATGGGCCCACTGTTTTAATGTGTTATATGTGCGCTACCATGCAATGGACTGACATTTCATCCAGGGTCTCCTGCTCTCTGCCCTTTGCTTTTTGGGATAAGCTCCAGGTTCACCATGTTCCTTCATTTGATAAGTGTACATAGAAGCAATAGCAACAGTGTTTGCTGTGTAAATTCAGTAGCTCAGCACTGGGTAAAAGCCCCGCCATATCAGCAGCAGTTGGTAGGTCTGAAACAAGGCTGAAAGTATCGATGTGCTGAATGTTCTTGAAGTGCCTCCATGGGCATTGTTATCCTGACAGTGCTATGCTCCGGCTCTGTGGCATCTGATTGCCTGTCCTGCCAACAATGGCGTTGTCACAGAAACTGAAGGAAGAAAGTTTGCACTTAGCAGCTGTGCCAAACACTGAACGGCTGATGTGTTTTTGTGCTGTGAGGACAATTTCTCAATAGTGAAGCCTTGTAGTGGCAAATTGCCCCAAGTGGACAGTTGTCGCATTGCCATAGTAACTCCTAGCCCACCATTCTTGGCCTTTTCAATACTTACTTCTGTGTTCAGTATGATTTATATTTTTACATTATATCTGCAGTATGACAAGGATGGTAGGATAAGAGACCTGGAAGCCATTGGTAATTATCAGCCAAAGAGGTTTGTTTGCCAGTTTTTAAATTTATTATGAGGTTAATAAATGTCAAAGGGTTAACAACGCTACACCTAGCAGGGTATTAATAATGACACTCGGCATGTCTATTCATGAGCTGAGGTTTGAAGCTCCGGTCAGATGGTTTCTGTCTGTCGATCACAGTGTGTTTACTTCATGGCATTTCTAGTCTCTCCTCCAGCCACATGCTGGGAACATCCTTCTACATGTTCTTCTTGGCTCTAAAAGTGGCAAATGGTTCAGTGCAAACCTGTCTGAGTGGTTTTACTACTTCATTGTGAGTGTTGCGTTTCACTGATCTTCCTTCGTGCAGTGGCTGGTAGGGCAGCGCTTGGGTCTCGCTGCTGTTTAGCTATGCAGCCTGGGACTGATACCGTCAGATCCAAAAGGCTTGGTTTGTTGTTACTGTCACATAAAGCATAAAGCTTCCGTAGGATCAAAGATTTGTTCAGTGAGTCAGTTCACTTTAATTAACTGCTAAGGAAATGTGTTGTGCCTAAGAATTCTCCAGCTGGTATTGAGTGTTGAATAAAGGCATATGTTTGGATTACGGGGCGGCTCGGTGGTTCGGTAGTTGGCACCACTGCTCCAGATCTGTGTGTGAGATCTGCTTTACCTTTGCTTTTCTACGTTTATTATTGCTTACCTTATGTGCCAATGCATGTATCTAATGCACACATAACCTGCTATTTTGTCTGCCTATATGGTGTCAAAATACCGCTTACGCAAAGGTGCAAAGTGCCAGTGCAGAACATGCTGGTCTTACCAATAAATTTCAACGCCCCCCACTCCAGGTTCTCTGGTTTCCTCCAGCAGTCCAAAAATACGCTAAATGTATTGTTCAGAAATGTAGTGTGAATGGTGTGGCAATGAGTTGGCGGCCCTTCCTAGGTTATTTCTGGCTTTGCGCCCATTGCTTCTGGGATGGACTTCATACCCCTGCTACCCTGCACAGGATCAGCAGATATGAAACATGGATGGAAGGATGGATGGATATTTGGATGAACTTATAGACACTGATGTAATACAATCTTTACAGACCATGAAAAGCTTCCCTTCTGTATAATATGTGTCAGTTACTCTCCTGTGAATTGTGTTTAATTAACTGGCAGATACTTGCTCTGCACTGTGCTTCCCAGTAGAACAGCAGCACATTAAGTGTGTAAGCCTGGCCTTTGTGGATTTAACAGGCTATCGCTTAAGTATGCTAACTGCAATGCCATTTTTGTCTTTTTGCAACATTTTCAAGAAGACGGAAAGTAGCTGACATGACTAGCGAATTGCAGGAGATTGCCATCACAGAAGAGAAGCCTCTGCTTCCGGGTCAGGCTGACTCTAAGGTGAGAGATCAGGGGTCATATTGAAATGGTTAAAGCAATAAATACTGCAGATTGAAGTGCTACTTTCCACAGTCATTTCACAGAACAAAAACACAAAAAGTATTTTATATAATTATATGCTTTGTATTAAGTAGTTTTAATATGTAGTACTGTTTACATTAAATGATGTTGCACCTGAACAGGTAGCTGCTATGCAAATTTGTAAAGCATGATATAATGACAATAAAAGGCTGCTAAATTCTAAAAAATGCAACCACACCCACACATTCGGTAATTCTTTTTTCCAGTGTTTATTATCTGCCTGTCTGGGAGAATTAAAGAATCTGCTAGATAACGTGGCTGTTGATTAACCATTTACTCCCTTTTTGCCACCTTTGGTGGGCGGGACACAAAAGTCAAAAGAATTCAGCTGAGCAGCCATCTGAGTTTAAACAGCATCAGGCTTCTGCTCGTCATCCTGAACACGCCTGAGCCATTCCCTGTGCGTTATGTCTGAGGTGATGTGTCTTCTTTGTAGGAGGCTGAGCTGGCGGCTCAGATACTGCTGGACCAGGGAAAGGTAAGGCTCTGTAAAAGAGGTGCACATGCAGCCCAGTGAGTGAGCCTGTATAGCTGTCAGTGCGCAGTGTGAGTACACAGTGGCTCTGTGTATATCTGAATGGGCATGTCCCCCACACTCTTACACTCAGGTGCACACCATCGAGACCCCACATGGAGAGCTTCATGTCACCCTGCATGGCACGGGGAACACCCGGCGGCCTGCTATCCTCACCTGCCATGACGTGGGGATGGAGAGTGAGTCCTCCCCTGCTGTGTCCACTTCCACTTATACTCCAAAACTTCTCCTTCCCATACTACTGACTCGGGGAGACCCTAGAGATTTATGAAAAAGAGGGATCAGCTTTTACTAGTGGGGTCTGATTTTAATGGAAATGAATGGGAACACACTATTTTAATTAATGTACATGTATTTGGGGGTGGGGCTAAACAACATTTTGACTACTTTTTATTTCTTCTTGCACTCTCCCTCCTCTTCCTCTCACTTTAAAACTCTGACTTAAAAATTTAAAAAATAATCATTATTTATTAGCACATCCGTGTTCAAACAGATTCTTGCTCTCTTAGTCAGGAGGTATTTTTAGAGGTACTTACTTAATTATAGCATGTTTTCATTTGAAATACTTGATGTTCCTATCTTCCACAGGTAAAAGCTGCTTCTCCACCCTCTTTAATTTCGAAGAGATGCAGGAGATCGTGAAGAACTTTGCTCTGCTGCACATAGATGCCCCAGGACAGGAGGAGGGGGCGGCCTCGTACCCAGCAGGGTGAGAGCCCAGCTACACTGTACATAACAGTGTGTGTTGTGTAACACTGGGTGTGTTGCTTTAAAAATGGCTTGTGTTAACATGTGCAACAAAAATGTATGTGCTCTGTCACCAAGGTTACACTGACAGAAAAAATCTGGGCTGTGCAAATATTGCATCACGTGCTGCTACCAGAGTCTTTTGACGCTGATTTGTCCATGTTTATGAAATTACAACATGAGAATTCTTTTTTTTTTTAGAAGAAAAAAACAAGTACTTGGAAAACGTACTAACAATGGTAGTAAACAAACTCCCAGGAAGCACAGGCCTCATGCAGAAGACACTCTGGACAGGATGCCAGTCCATCTCAGGGCATATTCTCTAAAGGCACACATGCAGAGCAATTTAGAAACACCAGTTCACGTAAACAGATTGCTTTGGGCGGAGTAACTTTAGGATATTCATGCAAATATAGGAAAAAAATATGCAAGCATCACATAGACGGAGAGCAATAACTGGAGGTTTGAGGGAAGAGTAAGACCCAGTGTACTACTGTGCCCCCTTTGTCTCACATTCCAGCTAGACATAATTTCAGTATGGTTTAGCTGGACATTTATAATATAGCTAAGCTCACAGTCAACAGTGTGCAATATGAGTTATAAATGCTTCATTGATCCCAAGGCAATACTTTACAGACGGAATGGTAAACCCTTGATTGTAAAAGTTTCAGAGTGTGTAAATTTTGTTGAATAGGTATCAGTACCCATCGATGGAGCAGCTGGCGATGATGATCCCAACGGTTCTGCAGTACTTTAAGTGAGTTTTTGACTGAATCACAGACACTGTCTGCCAGTTCATTCCAAATGCATTTGTAATTAGAGTAGGCATGTTTCGTAGTAGATTATGATAAAGTTATATGCCAGTTATTGGGCGAGAAGAGGAAGATGTGCAAGAACGTAAATATTTTTGTGCAATTACAATGAAAAGTTGCATCAAAAAAGATGTTCCAGAGCATCATATTGAATATTTAAGGACCACAACTCTTAGCTTTTTGTCTGTAATTTTAGAAACGTTTTATCTAGATATTGATACTCAGGTGGTTACATTGAGTTTGGGGGCAGTCTGGGATAGAGAGTGTTGTGTGTCTGTGCAGTGTAGGGGAGTAGTACAGTGTATCACAGCTGTGTGTAAGTAGTAAAGGTGAGAGGTACGTCTGTGCTGGCTAGCATAAGTGTGTGTCACTAGTAACCCTTGGCCCTTCTCTCGCGCTCTCAGTTTCCGCAGCGTGATCGGTATGGGCGTGGGCGCTGGCGCGTATGTCCTCTCCAAGTTCGCTGTAAGTCTCTGGTTACTGATCTCAGGGTGTTTCACAATGGTGTGTATTTGCATGAACATGTTGCCCTCTATAACGATGCTGCATTTACAGATACCTCCTGTAGAATTATTTAATATAATAACTGCCAAAAACTTAATTTCATGTAATAAAAATTGGAAATGTAACAGCTGGGCAATAATGTAATACATTTTCGTAACCAATAACTTAAGAACCTTTTGCTGATAATGTTAATGGTAAAGTTATTACATTATCAACTTATTACATTGAGAATGTATTACATTATTGGTATGCTATTTCCTTATTGGTAGTTATTACATAATTGATTTTTACACTTGGTGAGTATGAGTGTGTATAAGTTTAATGTTAATCCTTGTGAAATAGTATGAGTGCAGTACTAGTAAATTATACCCTTTGCTTCTGTGTATGTTTTAGCATTAATGGTCCTTCAGTATACTGGAGTATAATCAAGGGTGTGGGTGGGTACGTGCATGATCCCATGAATAGTGCATTAGCATAATAACGTGTTGTTTGTCTCAGCTGGACAACCCAGACTCTGTGGAAGGTCTGGTTTTGATCAACATTGACCCAAATGCTCGAGGTTGGATGGACTGGGCAGCACACAAGGTTACTGGCACTCCCTAATAACTTGTTTACTTTCTGACTTACACAGTCAGTTATGTATTTCTTCTGAAACACAGAGTATATTGATATAATGTAGGTAAGAGCCAACCATATTTTCTGGACAATTAATATACAGTGAAAGAAAAACTCACGCTGTCCACAGACTACAGTTATGAGAAAATTTCTGTGGACTTAGTGAGATTTGCAAATTTAACGAAAGTTCTTCTTTGGATTACATGAGTACTTAGTGAGTTTTGGTTTCCAGTCCCATAACAGCTTTACTTTTTTACGTAATTGGCATCCTCATTTCAAAACCAACAACATATGCAAATAAATGATTACAAAATTAAAAAATAAAAAAGAACTATTTTGGTCCTCAAAAAAGTTACTGATATCGTGTTGGGTGGCTAGAATAACACCACTCCCCAAGCCTCTCCTCAGGGGGCGCCATTCCGTGTATTCTTAGAATTTCACCACCAGCTCAGTTAATTCAGTTAATTAGTAAAGCACCCAGTGAGGTATTAATTAGCCAGACAAGGTGTGCTAGTGATCAAGTCAAAAAATACATTTGTATATTAGATGGTTGCTACAAATACTCTTGGAGAGGTTTTGTAATCATTAAGCTGCCACATTTTGACAGACATATTATTATAGTTTATAGTGAAGATCATTTACACGTCATTTTCTTTGACTGCCTAGGACTTATGCACAGTACTGTATGTCATTTTAATGATAAGGTTCATTATTTTTATGAAATGGGCACTAGGCATTTCTTGGTGTTGGAACGTAAGACAACATACAGTGTATATGTACACTGCAGCTGACAGTGTGTAATCTTACTTGGCATTAATCTTTGCTCCTCCAGCTAAGCACGTTGACGTCCTCCTTCACAGAGCAGATACTGAGCCACCTCTTCAGCCAAGTATGCACCAGCACCTCTGTGTCTTTTTGTATGTGTCTGTGCTAGTGTCATGTCTCTGTGTCTGCTCTTGCATATTTGTGCGTCTGTTATCCAACATTTATATCCGCCTTTGCATTTTGGTCTGTGTCCTTTGTGTCAGTCTGTTTGAGTACTGACTTCACACCTCAAGTTTCGTGTATAGCTGTGTAACAGTCGTGAAATGGCTCTGTTGTGTAGGAAGAGCTGTCTGCAAATACAGAAGAAGTACAAAGACAGAGGGAAAGACTCTCAAAATCCCCCAATCTCCCCAATGTGGAACTCTTCTGGAAGAGTTATAACAGGTACACTCATCCACCCAGGTACTCACTTGCACACGTAAGGTGCTTTCACATCGAAGTTCCAGGAACCAGAAGTTCCTGGGCTGTCTCAACCTTTTTTAGCTTCTGTCCACTTTCCTGTGTCGTTTTCCCACAGTACAACGGGAACTGGGACATTTATGGAAAATGAGCATGGGAAACACAAAAACCATGTAGTTTAAACTTCACACGTAATTTCACATGAAAATATGCCCCTAAAATAATGGAGAATGAATTAGTTGTTTTGTTAGTTATTTGTTAATTATTGGCGGGATCAATCACAATCAAAGCAGAACACACTTTATTTATATGACCCATGACATGACATGTTTATAATTTATTAATCTATAATTATAATTATAATTTATAAATCTGGGCACCAGATTGATCTTTCGTTTTCCACAGAATAGAAGACCATTTCACCATTGGCACTGGCGATATTAGACATAAATAGGCATATGTTGGTTTTCAATCAAATTTTCTGATGCAGAAATATGGAGACATAAAAAATATATATTAAATGATGCATTAAATGTACACAAAAATAATCCCATCTGCTAAATTTTTGCATTGCCACTTCAGTTCTTTCCCTTGCATTTCCACATAAATTCTGAGTTAGAGCCGGTGCTTGTGGTCAACAAATCAGCAAGTTTATCACTGCATGCATCTCCCTGGTGATTTCTGTTGGAATGAACAGCACCTTGAACAAAAAGTATCTAGTCTGGATTAGGTACTAAAAAATGGTTCTGGAACTATAGTTAAACAGAGTTCCTGTAGTGTGGACATGGTTCTGAAAAAAGGTTCTGGTTCCTGAAAAAAAAAGTTCCTGTGGTATGAAAGCATCTGACATTCTCTTGTATTTGGACACATGGGATACCAGTATAATTATATACTGATAAATTTAGACTCTGATCTGCAATAATTACCTTTCAGTGAACCTTTCTCGTTCTCTTTCAGTCGCAGAGATCTGGACATCGACCGAAATAGCCCTTTAAAGTAAGAGTCTGCCCCCCAGCTTCAACCATTAACATTCCATTCTTGTGCAATGTTTAGCCCCCTCCTCAACAGCTGTAGCAGAGCATTCTGTTATTCACTGACACTGTATTGAGTGCACTGCTTTCACCTCACAGTGATGCACTTCCCTGTAACACTTTATTCACTTCTGCCTCCAGATGCCCTGTGATGCTGGTGGTGGGAGACCAAGCCCCACATGAAGAGGCAGCGGTAAAGCTATTATACTGTTAATGTGTTCTCTTGTGCTACCTGAGCCCTCTGCTACCTGAGATCCAGGCTGCAGGCCCCCCCACGATCCTGGCCAGGAAAAGCGGCTGGAGGAGGGATGGATGCTCTTTATGAAAATGAACCATGGTTTTACTATGGTTTTTTGGGTAACCATGAGTTTATGACTATGTTTTTTTCATGGCTTCACTGCAGTTACCATGCAGTGCTATAAGTAAACCATAGTAGTATCACAGTTACCATGCAGTGCTATAAGTAAACCATAGTAGTAGCACAGTTACCATGAAGTGCTATAAGTCAACCAAGGTAATACTATGGGTAGGAGCTTAGTAATCATAATTACCATGAGGTACCATAGTAAAACCATGGTTACTGTAAAAACCAATACCCAAAACCCAAAAAACCATAGGAAACCACAGTGAATTTCCATAAGGGTGGATGGATAGATAAATCACTGTTAGGCTTCTAAACTTGTTTGAGCACAGCCTGTTCTGAAGCATTATCCATGCAGTAACGTAAAAGGAAATACCTGCCTCTGATGATAAGGGATTGTTTGTTTGAGATTTGTATTAAAGTTTGAAAAGGTCATTATAGTTCATTCATATTCCTCATTTGCCCACTAGGTGGAGTGCAACAGCAAGCTTGATCCAACAACAACGTCATTCCTTAAGGTATTAAGTTCTTTCACTTGTCAGTGAAATGCAACACAAATAATACTATTCCGTGCAAGACTCACTTCTTCTTCCTTGTTTCGTGTTTTCTCAGATGGCAGATGGTGGTGGCCTTCCTCAAATCACCCAGGTGAAACACAGCAGAAACCTTAAGTATCAATCCAGAACTGAGTAGTCCCTTAAGAACTATTCCCATCGATGTGACCACCTCTTTACTTCTGCTCTGAACCCCCTGGTGTTCCACTAAAATCATAACCACATGTCCCCATTTCCCTACAGCCCAGCAAACTTACAGAGGCGTTTAAGTACTTTATCCAGGGCATGGGATATAGTAAGTAACTGTGTATTTGTGTCTGGGAGTGTGTGTGTTGCTTTTGGTTGAGGTTGGGGCTGGGTAGGGGTTAAGGTTGTTATTGTTGGGATTAGGGATATGCCATTAGAAATGAATGGAGAATCCCCATAATGATATAAATACATGGACTGAGTGTGCGTGTACTGATACACAAATTGATTTCTCTTAAAAAAGTCTAGTATGGAGAACACTGACTTGATTCAAAACGTAATGAACAGGCTGACTGCAGTCAATGGTGACAGTAGAACCTGCTATAATACCAATAGTTTTGTTAAATTCCACATGAATGTGGAGAACTGTCATAGATGGTCATTCTTGTGTCTTGTCTACTTCCCGATAACTTCTCTCTTCTTTTCCTCCCCCTTTCTTTCTCTCTCTCACACTCTGCAGTGGCGTCCTCCTGCATGACACGGCTCTCCCGCTCACGAACCGCCTCCCTGTCTTCCTCCTACTCCATAGATGGCTCGCGCTCACGCTCCCGCACCCTGTCCCAGAGCTCCCAGGGGGGGCAGATGCCCCCAAGCCCGACCCACACCATGGAGGTGTCCTGCTAAACACGGGGGGAGCCCAGGCAGAGTAGGGGATCCAGAGATCACGTTCATTAGCCATTGTTTTCCCCTGAAAAATTTTACAGCAATACCTTGAGTGGAGCCATGTAATATTCTCAATCATCGTGAATGTAGTAATTAAAAGAGGAAAAGAGCCCCCATAGCCAGACAGAGAGCCCCCCCCCCCAAGGCTGGCCTGCACACCTGACCTCACCTCATCACCACCTCCATACTCCTCTAGAGGCAAAGAGTGGATGGATTCCCACCTCTCTCCCCCCGTCTCTCCTGTCAGGTTATCACTGTGTCACATGACAACCCCCTAACTACATGGGGGCGGACTTAGAGTGTCTCGAAGTGAGGACAGATTGTGGGAAAAGAAAACAAGGTCGCTATACAGGTTTTAGGTCACGCAAACAGAAGTGTTACACAGCCATAGCGATTAAAATAAAGTTGAGGTCAAAGACTGACATCATAAACAAGGCATAGGCTCTATTAATATTATGATTGTTATTAGTAATAACAATGATAATAAAGATTATAACATTAGGCAATATGGTTTTCTTAACTTCAAATTGTGATTATAGCACTTAAGCAAAAAACATCAAGAAATAGTGTTAACATAAATACTCTGTGTCTGTCGTCTGTCTTATAGTAATATTTACCCTGGATTTGAAATTAAATGTGTTTTAATTTTGTGATATTACCATGGTTTGTGGCCGCATGCATACGCATGAAGCCGGGGACTGAAGGCGGAGTTCTGGTGGTTGAGCTAATCGGACATGGCCTAGTCTATTTGTGTGACCGGCCTAACCTACTAATTTGATTGATCTCTATCCCAGCGTGTGTTTTCAGTGACTAAAATGCGTTGAACCGTGTACAGTTATCTTAAACTTCCAGAGCTTCCACTTTCTTGACATGTTTTTGGTGTATGTTCTTGATGAATTGCTTTGGTTGTACATTTTTTTGTGTGTGTTTGGGTCTTCTGGGGAGTGGGATGGAGTTGAGTCCATGTGAAACTGCATGCCTGAAGTTTTCATTATGTCTGAAAGTTCACTGTATGATGCATGATCCTGTTGGCAGGGAAAATGAAATAGATGGATGACACAGGAAGGTGGAAGGCAGGAACGGTAGGAAGAAATGAGTGAATGGGATCAGGGCTGATGCTGTCTGTGAAGGAACTCTTTCTAACCAAAATGAGGCCAGCTGCAGCCCAGAGTGGCAGCCTATCAATCATACAACTATTACAGAAACCCCTAGAAAAACAATCAGACAACCCAGGTTCCCCAAAGAATTCAGCCAGATATGCCATGGTGAGATCCTTACAGTTCGATCTGCTGTAGTGTTTAGTGTTGCTTCTTGGGACAGGTCTGTCATACATAAGGGAAGAAAAAGAGTCTCCTTCACATCACTTCTGAACATAAGCAAACACAGGCAGCACAGGAAAATATGAGGAACACACAAGGGTGATCTCAGCAAAAAACAAAATTAAATTGAAGTGTCTTTGTAATATGCTACCAGGTTAAACCTACTCAATCACTGTTAGTCACTGTGTAGGCTACGGAGATAATCAGCCAAATCGGTAGAGAAGGAACAGAAATGCCTCACTCACTGCCACAGCCAGCTAATACCAGCACTGGAGCCTGCACGAGCTCTTGAGTCCTTACTGACTACCAAAGGCCAATACCAGTCCCGAAGTCATTACCCATTTAGGGTTGCTAAGGGTCCACACCAGTCTAAATCCCCTTTTGCCCTCTGTGAGTTTTGACAAATTAATTTATTTTGCTAGACAAATTCTTAAAAAGTTAAAACAGTGGCCAAAAGATTGTGCGTAACTGGGTGAGCTGCTGTATCTTTTGCTAGGAGAACTACATTGTTTTCTTTGCTGGGATATGCTGCTGTAAAAGTGGATAAAGTGTAAAATTATAAGCTATGTTGTTTCGAATAAGAGTGTCTGCTATGCATTTGATTAATAATCTGTAATGTTTATAAAGCTAAACACTGCCCTGATAAATCACTATTTTGAACACAAAATTAAGGTACCAGACGGGGATGTCTATGGGACAAACCAGTATGCATGTGTGTGAGTTTAGCTGCCAGCAATCAACGTTTTTGCCCCACTGTATTATTGCAAGTATTTTTAATTTTGTCTTTTTTTTTTTTCTTCCCTAACGGGATGTTTTCTTGGAGATAGTGTGGGTAGTGGTGATGTTCGGGGGATGGGAGGCAGGGGCACAGTCTGCATGTACATGAATGATGTATTATGATTGCGGTGATAGAATTGATGATTTTCAAGGGACACGACGGCATTTTAAGAGCAAGACTGCGCAGAGACCCCCACTCAGTGACAGGCACAAAGCATGCAGAATCTGGGGCCAAAGGTACCTGCAAGTGCTTACCAAATATGGAAATAGGAGCTACAATGTTGCCAGAGTCAGGCAGGGACACCTGAATGTGTTTTCACATCCGGTTTGGGTTTTGCCTTTTTATAATTAATTTTTCCCATTTTTTTCTTTACTAAGAACATCTGTGTTTTTCTCTGTGAAGTTTTTTGTCCTTGTATCTTCACAGGATAGCCAGTGGTGTGCAAATAATTGTGTAAGTTTTTTAGCTTTAGCACTAAAGAGGCGGACGTAATATAATTAACAAATGGTAATTATAACAATATACAATCAAACTGAATAGTGTGGCTAATTTCTTCTGTGTAATCTTATATTGAACAACAGAAATATCTTAAGTAAAGCTAATAAAAGTTGGGAAAATGAATTCCTCTTTATTTACTTAATCTTAAGCAAATGTTATGCACTCCTTCTGTTCTACAACACCAAATGAGCTCTTCATATAACGTTACATTTAAATTATAAGTAAAGTGACACACCGATCAAGTAATTACCAGTGTGCTTTATTAATAATACTTCTGAAAATGTGCTTTTCCTTTCGGTTCATTTTAGTAGTGAAGTAGTAATTCTATTTTACAATTTAGTTTAGCCATAATGAAAGGTTCTTACCAATATTCGAGTCTAATCCAGTGAGCTAATTGTTAACTGATAATCATATGTATAAAACCATAGCGATCCAGGTTTCTAATACATTTTGATTAAATTAACCTTAATCTCGAAATATGTGTCAGAGTAATTTTTATGAAATGACTACTGGCCTGAACAACAGCCTTTACAAATAGGATTACAAAATTCTTAATACTGTAGTATGGTAAACTGATATTCTGAAATAATATTGCATGCATATAGAAAGAAAGAACAAATTCAGAAGTGAAGCAAACGGAGGTGGGATGGAGTGGGAAACAAGGAGAAATACGAGAGTTTTTCATAAGGGTATGTAAATAAATAGGAGGAAGCACATTCATGAGAACAAAGCGAATGTCTTTTACTCACGGCAGTATGTAGCACAGGGATGCTTGTTCCCAGGGTACAAAGAAGCAGAAAGCTTTGGTTTCAGGGCAATTAAAGTATTATTTAGATGGAGAAAACCACTACAGCCCCCTGTGTACTTGTAATCACCGCCTTCGTTTTTGTATTATCGGATTTCGACATTCAATTGACAGTGCTGGTGTGTGTGGGGGGGGGGGGGGGGGGGGGTTTATTTTTTTGGGGGACGTTGGGTGAATTTTAGTAGGGGGGGGGTGGTGTTTTTTTGATGTGTGTATAGAGTTACATAG
>JAODKM010000016.1:13452470-13463950 GCA_026780845.1 Petrocephalus sullivani | reverse complement strand
ACCCCCCCACAACATCTCTGTTGCTGTCAATGAGACATGGAGCCACCCTGCATCATTCTGATCAAACCATACACCATGTACATATATATGTCTATATGTATATATATATATATATATATATATATATGTATGTGTATATATATGTGAATATGCATATATATACATATTTTTTGTAATATGGATGTTTATACATATATACACACACACACAAACATATATATGTGTGTGTATATATATGTTAATATGTGTATATATATTTTTATTATACATATATATTTATATACATACACACACATATATATATTGGAAAAAATACAGCTCTTTATGAGGCATAATGATGAACGCTGCTCTGTATCCTCCATATAAATGGATAATTATATACTCTGTGCTTACCTGTGAAAGGGAACAATGTACCTGTCTGTAGGGGGGGCTATATCGACTGAGACCTCTCCAGATGAGGAAGATAGTGTAGAGCGAGGCCAGCATACACTGGGATGCGAAGAAGATGGAGCTGCCCTTAGCCACGTGTGCACCCACCCTCTGGAGAGGGGCATCACCCGCAGTTAGCCAATGGCCACTAACAAACATACATATTCAGTGGTCAGAGACTAGTCCATGGATATACCAACCTGGTCTTGGCTCAGTTGGCCGGGCTCTGTGGTAACGTGCACACTGTACACGAGGAAAGAAATGACTCCCAGTATGAGGCAGAAGATGTTCAGTCCCATAAGAGCAATCACCTGGGGGGAGAGCTATTTATCAGAAGCATACTGCCCTACCTAAATCTCACGGAACACTTTTTAACATTTTAGGAAGCAGACAGACTCACTTTGACCTTGTTTGGTTTCTTCTGAATGTGAAGGGTAAGCCCCCCAGTGACCATATACTGTAACAACAATTCTAAGTTACTTAAATTTAACAGACACTGGTGTAAAACTATAAAGCTCTTCAAATTTTCATTCTGGTGTACCCCTCTCCTACATCTCAGCAAATGCATAATAGGAATGCGCAAAAAACGCCTTACAGCAGTAATCAACAGGTCAGGAATTAGGTTAAATCATATATATGTATATATATTTATTTTTTTATTAAGATTTAAAAAATATTAATATAAATATTTAAATGTGGTCTTCAAAATGATTACACTGTTAATATTATGGAAAACTGTTAATGTGCTGAGGTATTCAAAATTCTAGCGTTACAAAAAAAGAGAGACTTACAAAGGCATCGGCCCAGATAGGGGCTGTCATATAGACAGAACAGCCCGAGTCCATGCATATGAATGAAACTGTGGTGAGAATGGATGCCAATGACCCAAGCACTTGTAGCACCTTAAAGAGAGACAGTGAGAGAGAGACAGTTACTTTCACTTTAAAAGCACCTGCACAGCACTGTGTAGGGAAAGAGGGAATCTGTGTTTATTAGTCTAGTGGAACATATAGTTGAGTTGAAGGAGTTAAAGGAGAGGGAGATGGACATGGGAGAAGCGACTGAGTAAAGAGACGGGAGGGAGATGAGACAGAGAGGTGGGGAGAGTAGTGCATGGCATGCCAGCGGAGTTCTCACCCCTATAATTAGGAGTCGCGTGTTGACAACAGTGCCAAACCAGCGAATGATGTGGACCTCTTTTAGCCCTTGAGGAGGTATAATGTCTGTTTGTGTGGGAGGCAAAGGTCGCCCCTTAAAAAACACCTGATACAGCCCCTCCTGGAACATGTTCTCAGTCATCTGAAGGAACGCAAGTTGGGAAACGGCAAATGAGGCCAACTGGATGACAGCCCCATGGGTGAGAGACATATAAGACATTGAAAATCACTGGCTGGAGACATAACCAAGAAGGTGAAGCTGCCCAGTCCACATGCTCCATTTACAATCTAATGCAGTTAAGCCAAGCTACTGTATCCTTACTTAGTTGTTCTTCAAATTGTTATAGGACTGAGGAATAAGCTTCTTCTGTCATCGTTTTTTATCGTTTAGAAGTATATTTTAGAAGTATAATGTATATTTTTTTTATATATTTCCCAAAACAAACAGAAACACAAATATACAAACACAATCTGACCTCCACAGAATTTACGGTGGAGCCACAGTAACTCCTACCTATAAGTGTCTGTATCCACTTACCCTGTGCCAACACAGCCTCTGGAAGCCTTTCAGAGCCTTCAGGACAGATACTCACATACCGTATTAATAGCCACCAAATATTTCCGCATACACTCAGCTCTTCTTCTTGAAGGCCTAGCCCTTGATGGTCAAAGTTCACCTATGAAATCAACAGAGTTTTCCTTTTAGACGATAAGGCCTCGTGTACAGGCCTCACATGCAGCTCCGTGTTGTGATTGGCTGGGACCAGCAAGTATGACGGTTCAGGCAAAATATTGAACATTATGAAAACTGGCATTTTGTTGCCATTTAAAACACAGACTCTCATGACAGTGAACTAATTAATATCTGGTCTATGTATAAGTAGTCATTTTTTTATTGCTCACATAAGGATCAAGCAATGGTCTTGTGTGTTGGAACTGCTCTATAAACAGTTGACTGAACCCACACCAAAGTGAATGTCCAATGGCACTTCCTTCTGTTTATCTGTGAGGCAGAATTACATCACATCATGCTATTAGACCAAGGAATATTGTTCAGGTATGTGCACAGTTCTCCCTAGGTTATCAACATCAGTGAATGGATCAGGATGGCAAGATAACACAGCCATTATTGTAAAACAAGTGACTGGTTCAGTTTCAACACCTTCTGCAGCCATACATTGTTTCTGCAGACGCTTGCATAGTTTATACTGACATCTCAGACACATTCCACACATTGCTGATCAGAAGCCTCATCTCTGCTCAACTTCCTTCTCAGGATAAAAAAACTCATTTGATCAACCCATACATAAAAGTGCTCTCCTTTTCACGTTGCTTAATGTCCCAAGATTCATTGCACGGATTTTTAGACAGACACCAAGGCTTCGCCGACCACGTCCTTCAATGGATGCAGGCCCAGAATTGGAACACAGCTACAGAGTTTAAAAATCCTGATTGACTAAAGAGACACAGCAGCTGGTGCAAACAGAGTAAATGCACTGCCAGCTAGAGATGGGACAGTACACACTATATCTAACTAATAATGCCGATCACACTTGATCAGGGGTGGCCAATCTTATCTGCAAAGTGCGGGTGTATATGCGGGTTTTCGCTGCAACTCCCTAATTAGATTACTGATTAGAGGACTGATTGGCTGAAGAACCCTCACACCTGGGTTTGATCTAAAGGTTATCCCAAAAACCTGCATACACACTGGCCCTTTGGGGGTAAGATTGGGCACCCCTGCACTTGATAGTGAGAATAATCATCTATGTTACACATTTACGTATTTGCCTAAATGAGATTTTTATCACAATTTTGATGTGGGTTTGTACTCTGTCATATAAACTATCTTGGCTATTTAGGCAGTACAGGTGAAGTATAGGTACAGCATACTGTATTACAATATAGGTTTGCATACAGTGCACAGGGTGTTTGCATCGCATATTGTCCAAGGCACCTAACACCCCATTGGACAGAACGCCCCCTGCGATGCATACCCGTATTACACTTCAAATTTTAAGGACCGTACTCCATGCATAATTCCTGGAGTTTTTGATAAATTGCTAAAATGTGTTAATACATAAACAGAATGAATAATAAAAGGCAAAACATGATATTTTTTTTAATTTCCAGAAATATTGGACAGTTTTCATGGTTGGCAGATTCACTGTGTCGTCTGCAGAATGGCATTTATTTTGATGTTGCTTTGTCATCATCGCCCATTACATACCAAGTGAACTTTCCATGCAACCAAGCTCAAATAATATCAGCTGTTGTTTCAATTGATGAGATACATTTACACGGCAAACATCAGGGTATACAGCTGAAATATGAATGATGTTCAGTCGCATTTTATGCATACATGGCTGTCTAGGCAAACATTATTGAAAATGTTTTTTTTTATTTTAGCTTGAAAATGCAACACATCAAAGTTCTTAACCAAGGCCAAAGGAGGATTGCAGAGAGTAAATTTATATGTAGCCAATTGCATCCTGGAGCTCCTCCCGGATGCAATTCAGCTCCATGAGCTGCTCCTGGAAATGCTGTACCACCTCCCGGATCTTGCTGGCAAACTCTTTCTTAGTGCTTTTCTTCAGCTCACATGTGTCCTTGATGTAGAAGCTGTCCATGCCCTGGACAAAACTGGCAAGTTCTTCCATAACCATGCAGACTACACTGACCGCTTGGCTGACTCTGTCCCCACCCACCATGGCAATCTGTAGAGCCCGGCGGACTTCCCAGTCCGTGTGGTACGTCCACTCCTTCCTCTGCTCACCATGGGCCTGCAGCTTCTCCATCTCTAGCTTGACAAAACTCAAGCAGTTATTGATGTCAACCATCTTGGCCTTGCAATCCTTCATCATCCTCTCCAGATTCTTGCGCTCCATAGAGTTACTGAGGTTATCACAGATGCTGGCTGCGGCAGGAGAGGGGGACCCCTTCGTGGGCACACCCATCTCCATTGTAGGGACATTTAAGGAAGTGTCCCGATTGACTGGAATGATGATACTGGGGACCTTGGCTCTCTTGTTCAAGCTGTTGATGTCATCAGAAATGGCATTAAGGGTGCCGATGTGCTGCCAAAGGCCCTCTGCATGCTCAGTGAACACCCTGTTAAAGTCATGGACCCCACCTTGCACCCTGTCCGCCAGCAACGCAAGTGCTCTGGTGGAAAGATGGGTCGCGAGACAGTGAGTGAGCAGGATGAAGTAGGTGGAGTGATATGCATAAAAGTGAAAGCATACAAAAATGAGTGATCTACAGAACGTCAGGTATCTGAGTCAATGTAACATAGGAATCTTACTTCGCCTCTTCTTTTTCAATCAATTCTTTTTCTTTGAGGGTCATCTTGTTCCATTCTGAAACCAAGAAAGGTAACATTTATATACAAATTGGGCCTGGCTCCACAGTGGGGCCAGAGTGGGTCTGGCCCACCTAGTCACAAGGCTGGCCCAATCAGCCTCAATATAGTTTTTTTTATATGTAATTGCCCCCCCCAAAAAAAATCTTCCTGGCCCACGCTGGAGCCGGGCCTGATACAAATAATAAAATACTTAGGCAAAAGTATCTCTTTTTGCATTACTATATGTATATATGAAAGTGCCTGTTTGCACATGCACAAAGTTGTGAGCACGTGTATGGATATGTGTATGGCAGCCTCACGTTCCACTGTTTGACTCCACTCCTCTTTAAGGCTGTCAGTGTCCTGCAACAGAAACAAGACCATTTAATGACGGTTGATCCCAGGATGAAATTATTGATCTTGAAATGAACTGAACCTTAGAGACATCACTCCCAGACTTGCAGCTAGTGCTGATATTCATGTATACTTTTTGTATAAAGTATAAAATTATAGTAAAGTTAGTGGCCACATAATTAGGCACCCGGCAGGGCAGGCTGGACCCCATTTTGCTTCCTGAACAACTTTAAGGGTTGGCAAGAGATGCCTTTCTGCAACCCACTGTTTTATTCAGCTTTCCATTTTTGTGTGTTTTTTTTTTGCACTTGGGGTTTTCTTCTTAACTTTAACCTTTAGCCTCTCTCATTAACAATGTGTTTTCTATGCTGTTCTCGATAACTTTAGATACTATGGTCAGTGAAAACCCGAGCCAGTCCTTCTGAGATGCTGGGATCACCATGTCTGGCACCGCCACGTACCACATTTACAATCAGTTAGATACTATGGTCAGTGAAAACCAGAGCCAGTCCTTCTGAGATGCTGGGATCACCATATCTGGCACCGCCACGTACCACATTTACAATCAGTTAGATACTGTGCCTTAGCCATTCAAATGTGTGGGGGCACAATAACTAGACTCTTTAATATTTCTGTCTGCATAAGCAGGTGTACCTAATAAAGTGGCCACTGAGCAGCAACAAAGAGACTGAACACAATTTTAAATAATAAATTCAGCAGATCATTGTATCCTTTTTCATTCTAAAATTCAGCATTGATGTGGCAATGTGTAATCCAAAAGCATGTCTGATGTGGGAAAGTGAAACTGACCCCCTTTTTCCCATCCTCTGTCCCCTCAGCTCCTGGACCCTCAGACAGCATTGTGTCCATCGAACTAGACTGTTTTCCTGGCTGTGAGGGAGAGGAGAAGTCATGTGACACGCGCTCCTCAAGCTCAGAGAACTTGGGCCAAAATGTAATGCATTAACTCTGGGCCTCTAACTTGTAGGCCCCAAACTGCACCAGGCAAGCACAGATACCCAGAGACAGCAAGACCTGAAACACAATGGATGGATATGTGCCAAAGAATGTGAGGTGTGTGTGTTGGTGATGAAGAAAATGAAAACAAAAAGAGAGGGAGGACACATGTGTGCGTGCGAAAGCAAATCACTGAACGTGAGTGTCTGCATGCACCATTTGGGGTGAGCATTTTGCATGCAGTCGGTGTGAAGGAAAATCGGGCACCCGTCCAAAATATGCAGTGGTTATGGGCACATACAGTATGTTGAGCTCTACATGTATGTTCTTGTTCTCGAGTGTTTCACCAAAAAACAAGCAGCAAAACTGGTAAGGCCAGCTATCTGCTCATGAGATCTATAGGAATAGATAAGGGGAGAAGTTAGAGAACATAACGTGCCAGTGAATCTGGTCTGGGTCTCGAGCCTTCTCTGGTCGGTTCTCTCGTCAGTCACTGGATCTGACACAATGTCTTTCGGTCGGTGATGCCTTACCTCTGCTGCACCTGTAGGGGGGGATCTGCCAGAAGAGACTCCAGACGGAATATCCCTCAGCTCCGTTGTACTCTATAAGAGAGGGAATACTGCATGATCTAAATAGGGAAGTGAATGTGTAGCGAGAGATAGAGTGAGAAGCAAGACAAAGAATAGGAAATCCAAACAAGAGAAGGGAAGGTGAGTGATTGTCATTGTTGATGCACCACAGCAGCAACAACGAAAAGTGTCCTCCGCATTTAACCCATGTGACATTGTGACACAGCAGGGGGCAGCTACGTGAGCGCCCGGGGAGCAGTGCTTGGGGACGGAACCTTGCTCAGGGTACCTCAGCGGTACTTGTGGGTCGAGGACTTGAACTGGCATGGTGGAATCTTTCGACTACACGGTTACATCCCAAACCACTACACCACCTGCCTGCCCCAACTAAGGAGAGGCATTATATGCAGTCTATTGTGTCTGTTTTTAGACATGTTATTCTTTAGCTTAGAACTTCTGCATTTTGTGTGGAGTTCTCCACTTTTTTCCAGAAAACAAATGAAGACTACTAATTGAATACAAACACATACGGACACGCATGCCAACCTTACAACTATATACACAATTTACCTTTATGCCTCTGAAAGCTGTATAGAGATTTTCACGGGTTGTTCCTTCCTGATGAGTTTCCTGGAAGAAACAATTTGGATCAACAAACAAAATCGATTAAAAAATAACCTCATATATTGCACCGAGAAGTATACAAAATTATATAAGAATGTACAAAAATATGCACAAAGCAAAGCACCTTGATTGCTCTGAGAGACAGGAATTTCATCCTAAATTTCTTTCCTTTGCTGTGCTGCTGGAAGGAACAAAACCAAAAATCAGGGAAAACTGGCAGGTAGCAGGAACTGGACCAAAGATAGAAGGACAGCCGATATGTACCATCCCATCCTGGACATCAGCGTCCCCTCCTTTCTCCTTAAGGAGCTCCGTTTTTTTTAAGGATTCATCCAAACACTGTGGCAAAGCATTATTACAGTTAAAACAAACACTAATGCTCATTTGCACACTGAGGGTCACCACATTTCTTTTAATCTAGACATTTACTCTTGCTAACTCACAGCATATATTGCACGCATGTGAAAGTATACCACCTGAGCATACACACAACGGTATATATTCTGCAACTTCACCTTGGAGCCGCTTCTCTGGACTAATGGTACCTTGAACTTTTTTCCGTTCTTCTGAAAAATGGTAAAATGGGCCAATATGGATTGAGGTAATTCAAAGAAGAAGACAGCCATCTAAGACCACATTAACACCTGGCTATGGACAGCCAGGAAGAGGGCACTTATTCGGAGAGGTACCAGCTTGTCATTTCTTGCACGTCCATTTTCATCCAGATCTCCTCCACTTGACTGTTCCATCTCAACAGCAACATACATGTCAATTGAACCCACAGTGAGAAGCAGAAATACATCCAGGTTCAAATTATTTTAGTATTTTTTGTCTCATAGACATGTATCTGACTATATCACAAGCTCACAGACACAGCTATTATTACTATTATTATTATTTATATTTATTTGACAGAGGCAAAGCTGTAGTTGGGTCAACATATCATTGACATAACAACTATGTGCTTCAGTCTACAACAGGGGTGAGCAATCTTATGCAGAAAGGGCCGCTGTGTGTGTGGGTTTTCACTGCAACTCCCTAATTAGGTTACTAATCAGAGGACTGATTGGCTGAAGAGTCCTCACACCTGGGTTTGAACGGCTGACCTAAAGGATATCCCAAAGACCTGCATATACACTGGCCCTTTGAGGATATGACTGCCCAGCCCTGGTCTACAACATGTGACACAGGGTAAAGACTTTACCTTTAATGTCTCTCTCCGTAGTCTTAATTTGCCAGGCTATTGAGAGAATCAAAAGAGGACAGAGGATGAAGTAGTAGATTGGACAGTATTGCACAAATCTAGTTTAATACTACCAATGTTTGTATGGGCTTTCTTCAGTTTCCCCCCACAGTCTTGGTGAATTGTTGTTTCCAAAATTCCTATCATCTCCACTTTTAAGCATCATTGTTCCCTGCAATGGACTGTCGTCCCTTTCCAGGTCTCTAAGTGCTGTACCCTTTACTTCCAGATAAAGACTCCAGGCCCAGCGTGACCATTTCCAGAATGAGTGGTAGTGAAAGATGGATGAATGGAATTTTAATATACAAAAACAAAACTAGACAATGGAAATCATTACGTAACTCAGAAGATTTTTGATACAACCCCAGTATAGACTAGGATACTGTGTAATGGAATAGCCTGTCATTAAAACCCAGCATGGGAAATTATAACCACTACAGAATGGTACAAAGCTGGACTGAAATTTTAGTACATACTGGCCTCCAGGAGGGATCACGCTCTGGACTACCTTCCGGCCAGTCCTCCACACATTTCTCCTGAAAAACACATGCATTTGTAAACACTGATGAGTGAATACACTGAAGCAGACTTACAAGTGATGGGCATGAGCTCCACACCTGCATCCATAACCATGCTCGTGCACAAGCGAACACAATAAAAGAGAGACCTGTCCAAGGAGAAGGATTTCTTCATCAGCAGCCTTGAAAGTGTCGCCGTGCAGGATAACCACATAAATGTAACCCTCCCATTTCTTACTCACAGAATTAATTAAAACAGTCAGGGTGGAAGACAAGAATATTTAGGGTGACAACCTGGGAGCTGATGCCCCTGGGAAGGCAGCAGGAAGACTTCCCTGACATGTGTGCTTTCTGTGCTTTGCGTATATTAGCGAGACTTTTCGACTTATAAAAATGCCATGGTTCTGTCCACTCGAGATCCCGGTTCAGCAAAAAGCCTGCTAATATAATGCTTATGTGAAGGATTGTGACAAGGTTAGAGCCATTACAGAATCAATCAGGACCAAAAGTGAAGGGTGAGTACCTGGTAGGAGCTTGACTGGTCCATGGAGGCAGTTCCTGGTGGGGAGGACACCAGCTCCTGAAGAAGGGAGATTGTGGAGGAACATGAAACTGCTCCACACTGTAACCCATTCCATCATGCTGCTTCTGCTCCTATAGCTATGCATCGATTGTACCTGAAAGTCAGCACCTTCTGTGCAAATAAACTTAACATGGGCATTGGGTGGCTCAGTAGGTCAGGCCTCTGTGCCTGTTGCTAGTTTGAGCCTTAGCAGAACAGTTACATTTCTGTTGGGCCTTTGAGCAAGACCCTTAATCACCCTGAGACGCCCCAGGGGTGCTAGAAATATGACCTAACCATGTAATTAGTCCTCTAGCTTTGGTCTCAAATGCATATATGTGTATATATATGCGTAAGGACAGAAAATGGAATGAGCAAAAAGAAGCATTCTGCTGCACCTGTACTTATGCAATTGGAAAACAAAGAATAATTTCATTACACATAAAATAATGATGCAACAGGCACACAAGGATGCATTAAATGAACTAAAGCTGTTAGGTTCCAAATACTGAGCTCCTAAGAGACCCAATAAGTTAAGCATTTCCCTGCAAGTGTGGCACTGGTGAGCCATTACAACCAACAGCACCCTGCTTTTGACCACACTTACTCCTGGTGGCTGCATAGGTCTCTCAGGCAGATATGCAAGGCGCCTGTAGTGAGCTTACACTGATTCATCAGTACATGCCTAGGTATCCAAAGAAGTGTCAGTTTACTCACAGCAACAACATGGGGGGACTGGATACAAATCAGAGCAGGCACTATCAATGGCTGATTAATGTAAACTCCAAATAAAAAAATAGGGCCAAAGCTTAATGTTGTACAATCTGCGTTTGACTTTTTTTTTGCCCGACAGGGTACGTAAAATGGTAAATAGTGTACAAGCGTGTACTATGGACTCGTATCTCCTCCAGAGTATACTCATACTCTTAATGATTCAAGGATTTTTATTTGTTACATGCAAGATATGCAGTCAGATTATACAACCTGCAATGAAAGGGGGTGAGTGTCCCCATAATAACCATGACATGTGCTGCCTTAGATATGCTCCAAGCCCCCCAGGCACCCTTCCAGGATTCCCAGCTGGAAGATGGATGGATCAATATGTGCATGCATGGAGGTTTCAGTAAATCACAAATCTCTGGGTCTATGCATACCGGAGTAGGTAAGAGTTTAGTAAGCTAAAAAGCAGGCAAGTTACAATGTATTGACCTGCAGGCTAGTCAGTTCTACTGTGCTGCACCAACATGGGCGTGTGCTACCCTGTATTAGCTACACTGTAAAAAAAATCCGTTGTTTTTACGGTAAAAAACTGGCAGCTGTGGTTGCCAGAATAATTCCGTAAAAAAATACAGCAAAACTGCAATCATCATTACGGAACCATGTGTAAATTACACGGTATAGAATGTATAAAATTACAGTTTAAACCAGTATATTCAACGGTTTATTTCTGCTGAATTAACATTATTTCAGTAGGATTTACATCCAGTTATCGTACAAAACATTAAAATACACCCACAGCCAGAGTTTGGTGACGACGCAGAATATTTTAGGAGTAGCAAGCTTGCAAGGGATTTGAACCCACAACCATCCAATCACAAGGATGCATCCTTAACCATTAGACCACCACTGCATATCTTTTGCAGCAAAAAGCCTCATTATAAGACTGTCATTTGACAGATTTTTCTATAAACTCCCTTTCAAAAGTTGCTGATAATGTAATG
>JAODKM010000016.1:13437317-13452370 GCA_026780845.1 Petrocephalus sullivani | reverse complement strand
TGTCTATGTTAAATTTCATCTGCCAGGTATCAGCCCAGTCACTAATTAAATCAAGATCCCGCTGTAGCTGCTGAGCTATACTTACTTTCATACCAGATCCAGCCTCTACTTCCTCATGTGGGCCCAGCAGGTACACAGAACAAACAGGCGTGAGTCACAGAACATTACTGTACATCAGATGTGTCAATTTCAGGTCCAGAAAGTAAAAATCCAGGCCAGGATTTTGTTTCACCAAATAGTTGAGCACTGTTGCTGCGTTCATTTATCCCGACAACGTCGCAAATTCCGAGGTGCGAGACGTCACAACTGACCGTTTCCCGTTCGAGCTACACAATTCGGAACAAACATGGCTGCCTCCACGAACACGCTGTTATTATCCAGATCTGGGCACAAAAGTTAATGGAAAGACATTTATTACTTCACGTAAAAGAGATTACATTCATAACTAGTAATACATTTCATAAAATAAACATTTTGAAATATTTGTAAAAATAGAGAAACACAGTGAAACACTTGACTGTGTAAGCTGCCATCTTCAAATTACGTCACACGGGCAACTCGGACAAAAAAATTCTGCTTGACTTCAAACTCGCAAAAGGGGCGTGTTTCCAACGCAGGATGTGACTCTTTATGCTCAGCTGATTGGTTGAAATAAAATCCTGCTCTGGATTTTTACTTTCTGGACCTGAAATTGACACCTCTGCTGTACATGCAATCTTCAAAAATAGTATTTGCAATGTTGTATGCATTTCATTAATTTCATACATAATATTCAAGTATTAGCCCTCTTATATCACCACAATAGAAAGAGATGATTAACCAATGCTGTGATACTTTACTTGTTATGAATAAATGTTACATTTCTCAGTTGTAAACAGTTATAATCTCGACAAACACCCCATATTGAGATATGCCAACATATCAACATACCAGAGTTACTTGATAGTTATAATCCGTTTATTTAGATTTTGATAATTTCATTCAATTTCTGTATACACGTCTTATTTTAAATGTATTTATCAGTTTGTTTTTGGTAAAATTAAAAGTGAAAGTTCTAATATCATGAACTGCAGGAGTCATAGCTGGGGGTTAGGATAGTACATGGGGGATTCCATGGCATTCCATTCCAAGGTCCATTTGATGTCACATCCATAGTGCAGATAAAATGCTATCTATTTCTGACGTGTTAAATAATATATATATTTTTATTTTTTTTCTCCTCGTGTCCTGTCCCCAGTAATCAGTATATGAATAATATATGAATTTTGAGGATTTGCCTATATTCAACCCAAGAGACTACATGAAATGATATGCAAATTGACTAATAGACATTTGTTTGTACTCAGAGGCAATGTTTTTTGGAGTCATAGCTGTAATGCTGGAATTGCTCAGAGATTACTTGAAAGTGATGAGATAGCTGGGGTAGGCCTGATCATCATGGAAAACGACAAACATCGTGGGGTTCTGGTTTTTGTCCACCAAGCTGTCAAATCGGTCATTGGGGTCAGATCCAGGGCGCGAGGGCGGAATCCTCATGCTTGCGTTTCCCACTGTGTAGCGTCCAGTCAGAACTTTTGCTGCATACATGTATCTCAGGCCCGCCCTGTCTGCTGGGGAGAACACCGGATTGGCTGAGTAGCTGGCCTTCACTGCAAAGTACACGCCCAGTCCACAGGCCGTTCCTTCGGAAAGAGAAAACAGCCTTACTTGTATAATCCTTAAGTGAGATGATCTGTCTTTAAACTGCACCCTGACAGTGTAATGTATGTGAAATCTCCCCTTTTACCAGTTCCCAAGAAGTGAAAGGTGATTCATTGTCAACACAGCACAGCACACAGTCAACAACAACAAAATGTGTCCTCTGCATTTAACCCATGTGACATTGTAACACAGCAGTGAGCAGCTAATTCAGTGCCTGGGAAGCAGTGCTTGTAGGCAGTACCTTGCTCAGGGTACCTCATGGGTACTTGCAGGTCGGGGTCTGGAACCGGCAACCATTTCGATGACACAGTCACATCCCTAACACGACCACTACCCCCATTCTCCGTGCAGAATATTTTCGCAGTGGTACACATGAAACATGAATGTGCATGTACAGCTGAATTTATATCATGAAGGTAGGAATGGAGTAGAAGATGGAGCGAGGCAGAGAAACAGTGACACTGGATGTAAGTGTCTAATAAATAAACAAATAAATAAATAAATAAAATATAAGCAAGTCAGTCCAGCACAAGTCAGATAAACCTAACAGCTGAGAATATCACAATTTATGCTGTGTGTAAGGACAGAGAGATGGAGAGAGGGCAGAAGGAAGGGCGTGACTGTTTACCATGCTGTCCTGCGAAGCTCCTGTTAAACCCCCCCTTTTCAATGGAGGCACAGGCACTAGCTGATGTCCCATGGTAGAGTAGCTTCTCCCCAATCTCGCCTTCCCCATTCTTCTCCTGAAGCTGCTCCATCTTCGCGCTGTACGCTCGCCAAAGGTGAGTGTTTTGCACACGCTCAATCTAGAAAAGAAAGCCGCACTTAAACCACAACAGTAGTGATTATTCGGAACATTCAGCTGACCGTGTAACACTGTCTATATGATATATAAAAAAATCAAAAGGTCTTCATTAAAATAGCAAATGACGTGAATCTTTACAGTGTTTGTATTCATTCCTGTATTCAGTATAGGATGGACTTTACCTCACTCTGTATGCATTACTATTGCTGATTTTAAATATTTTGCAATACATATATTTATGCAATATTTTTGATCACTTTGGTTCATTGTGCACTGTGATTATTGACCATTATCACTGGATGTATTATGGGTTTTGACAGTATCTCACTTTTTGTATAGATTGCTGCGCAGCGGTACTCAGGAATTCCCGGGACACATCCTTGTATTCAGCTGTGTCAGGCTGAAGCAGCACCCTTTTCAGTGACTCCCCCTGGCCCATAACATCCCAGAAAGTAGGATGGCTGACGTCTGGAACCATCAGCACAAATGGATGCAGGTAGTATTGATGAAACAGAGACAGGAACAAAGTTCATTTTAAATAAAAATGCTCTAAAGGTTTCTTAATTCCCAATAAAAATAACAGAAGCAGCAACATAAGTAGGCGTTAAATACTAAAACTAAGAATAGTAGTAAGATAAGAAATTGTAATATAATTAGGTACTGTAACAGCAGATGTGACTGTAGTATATGCTCATGGGAGTTTTACTTGTTCTAAGGGCAGAATAAAAAATGTTCAGAGAGATAAACAATCCCACGAGCATAGTATGTGGGTAGCAGTAGTCGTAACAGTGGTAGAGGAGGTGTAAAAATCTGCTAGTAAAAAATCACTGTAAATGTTAATTCTATATTTAACACGCATTGCAGTAAGTAGTTCTCACCTGTACTAATCTCTACTCTCTTCAGCTGATAGGTCAGCCCTGCGCTCTGGTCAGTGGCCTGTTTTTTTCGTAGGTCCACCTTGAGCTTTGCCCCTCCTAGGCCATTTATATCACAGGTCGTTCCATTGTTGGTATGTTCTTTCTCCAGGATGTAATTAGCTTCCTGGCCCAGATCCTCCCATACCCCGTCAGGGCTGCCTATTGACCACTTCACGCTGAATGCCACCAGCACCTCCTCCCTTTCCAGCAGCATCCTACGGAGGGCGCTGCTCGTCGTCTGCCCCACCACCCCAAAAAACTCCAGCACCTCCTCTTTTAGGCCCTGGACTACAAAGCTCCTCCTCCTCACATCATCTTCCTGCTCTGCCCGTGCCGCCTTGATGCTAAGCCCCAGACCCTGTGCCTCGTCTATAAGTGAGTTTAGCTCTGCCTGGGAGAGGTTTTCCAGCTCATCAACCTTCAGCTCCTTTTCAAACAGCTGCCTTTGTAGGATTTTCTTAAGGTCTTCCTGAACCTTTCGGATGGCCTCCAGCCCAGGACCGGTCACACAAAACGTGGCTGGCGGGGGACACAAGGAAGACAGTCGCAGTCCATGAGGTTCTTGACTTGACTTCTTGAGTGTGGTACGGCCCCCTTTACTCTTCTGGACAACTTTTTTCAACACCTGCATGCCTCTCTCTGTTGGAAGAGGAGTGGTAGAAGTAGAAGAGTAGAAGAATGGGTTGTAATAAGGAGAAGCAGACAGATCCATAGATAAAGCAGGGAATTTGAAGGCAACCCTTATGAAAATGAACTGTGATTTTTCACTGGTTCTTTGAATAACCATGGTTATTATGGTTGACCATGGTTTTTGGGTAACCATGAAAACCATGGTTTATGACTATGGTTTTATCATGGTTTCACTACAATGAAACCCTAGATACCATGCAGTGCTATAAGTGAACCATGGTAGGAGTATGGAGCATGGTATGGGTAGGAGCATAGTAATCCTAAGTACCATGAGGTACCATAGTAAAACCATGGATACTGTATAAAACCATAGGAAACCATAGTGAATTTCCATAAGGGAAAAAAGTGGAAACTCATAGAGAAATTATGAACTTATGCAATGACAAATTTGAGCACCCATTTGAATGTCCCTATTATTTAAAATAAATTTTATTAAAAATGTTTTTATTATGCTTTATTCTTTTTTTATTATTTTGCTCCTGCAAAATAAAGTTCATTTTTTCTTGTTTTAATTAACAACTACAGTTTTTATACTTCAGGCTCAGTATGTAGCACTGTTGCCTCCTAAGCCCAGGACTACAAAATGTAATTCTGCCCCTGTGCACAGTATGTGTGCTTTGTGTGTGCTCCCAGTGTCTGTGTGGGCTCTCGAAATTGCTGGTGTGTGCGTTCCCTGCAATGGGCCGATATCCTGCCCAGCTTCTCCCAGTCTCGAGCCTTATGCTGCCTGGGACAGGCTCCAGGACCCAACTGGGATGGGTAGATCAATTAGGACTTATTTAAAGGATTATTGAATCTTAATTAATTCTTAATAAATTATGAAATAGGTTAAACCAATATTGTTACATGTGAATGTTTAATTTGTTTCACCATTAACCTGCAGATACATAATCATTTTTTTTTTCCAAATAGAATGCCTGTGTTAAGGCAATTTAAATATAGCTGAATTTGTCTGCTCAGGTGAGTCTAATTAGTAAAACGTAATAAAGATACATATCTGGTATATACAGGAGAGAGGTTGTGAAGGCTTACCTTTTAAAGTTGGAGATGGAGCCCTCTGTCCCAGGCGACTTTCCAGTTCGCACCTATAGAGGGCAGCAAAACCCTTTAGATCAGGACTGGGCAATCTTATCCAGAAAGGGCCGGTGTGTATGTAGGTTACTGGGATAAGGTCTGCAGTTCAAACCCTGGTGTGAGAACTCATCAGACAATCAGTCCTCTAATTAGTGATCTAATACGAGAGTTGGAGCAAAAACCCACATACACAACGGCCCTTTCGGGATAAGATTGCTCACCCCTGTTTCCTAAAACACAACATGAAGGCACTGAAACAGGCTTTTCAGTCAGAGCTAGGGGAAAAGGTAGGAAAAGAAGAGCAAGGAAAGGAGGTACCTGAAGGCCTCAAACACCGGCCTTAGAAGGAGGATAATGCGGATGTGGGAGACGGTGTCAGAGGAGAAGTCCCTCACAGCTGTGGCCATGCCATCCAACATGGATGCAGCAACCTTATCGGCAGCCAGCCCAGCTGCACCTGTCATTGAGGACAACCTATTTGGTTAAGTGGGACTTACTGACTCACACCAAAAACTTGCCGGTCTTCAATCAGGAAACAAACCTGCACCCACAGCAGGAAAGGCAACTGATTTGTAACCCTTCTGTTGACAAAACTTCAGAACCTCTCCACACAGCTTCCGGACACGATGCAAATCCGCCTGAGTATTAATGTGTACGATGACTTTACAGGCCAGTGAGCCTGGCTGCGTGCTGCACAAGCTGTCGGCCCGAGTCCGCACTGAGGACGAGGAGAAAGGCGAAGCAACAGTGTCTGCATTACCAAAATGCAAAACTGGAATTTTGCATCAATATTTGGTTGTTAATGAAGTTAAACTAAAGAGAGAATAATGAGTGTTTGGGTTGCTGACCTTGGTTAAATTCATCCAAGACATTTTTCCCTGCTGCCATTAGAATTGTGTTTGAAACACCTACAGAATATAAACATTCAAATTCAGATACAGTAAACATTATTGCTAATGTTGATAAAACATGATAATAAACTGCATAGTTATGACAGAGCACACAACATACATGATTTTTTTAGTGATTTTAATGATCTGTTACTAGCTACTTTGGTTCTTTGGCTGCAAAAATAATATGCTGCATGTTAGTGGGAACTGTAAGAGAGAAAGCATTACCAGTCTGACTGTCAATGAAATTTGCAGAGTTAACAATAACATCTGTAGTCTCTTTAATGATGTCGCCGAAGAAGAGCTGCAACTTGACACTGCCCATCATGACTGTGATCTCATCCTGGGTGATAGAGACATGACGATAAAAAGATGCTGAAAGAGAAGGGAAAGAAAGGAAACAACGGCTAATTAGCGCCTTAGTAGTCTTTAGTAGTGCTTTTTAGTGCACAATTAAATTGTGTGCCATTAATCTTACTTTGGTTCGGGGTCATATTAATCTGGAACTCCCTTAGCTGCAGAACATCCTGGGATGCCTGAAAAGCCTGAGGAATTGATACTCAATTTTACTGATACTCTCAGGGTATAGCTTAAACAGTTTACACAAAAAAATATTCAAAAACATGTAGGTCAAGTAATAAGCTCTTCCCCAGCGTATAAGTACTCATTAGCAATCAGTCAACATAGATGAGTACTCACTGCAGCTGAATGCTTGTCATTGGGATGAATAATTATATGGACTTGCAAAGTGGCTGCTGATGTTCGGTTCTGCTCATGCTGCTGGATCTCCTCCAGCAGAACCTGGGCAGCCATTCGGTGGGGGAATGCCAGGCTGATGCCAGTTCCAATCACAGGAAATGCCACAGAAGCCAATAACCAGCTGTCACACAAGCACAAAATGTGCCTCAAACCCTTACGAAGTGTCTGTTAAGAGATAGGAGTGGCAGAAGATAATGGACCAGAACAAAGAATACGGGCAGATTTAAAAACAGAATATGCTATGAAATTTGAAAATAAAAAAATTTCTTTGATAACACACTGATAGACCTTCACTGCAGCTCCTTGCGGATTCCCATCCCAGCATTCACAGCGTAGAAAAATGACATTGGATCCAACCAGCCCTCCTTCGCCTTCCACCACCTGCACTCCCCCCAGAACAGTATTCCAGTTCTGGGCTGCTTGCTCCAAACTAGTCGAAAACTGTCTCCCACCCCGACTCAGCAGGCATTTCCCCACCTTTGAGGACCGGGGGTTATTACCCAGCATGGGTGAGACCAGCACTTCTACCTGCAAGTCAAAGGTATCGCAGGACAGGTAACATGTCACATTTAGACAACAGTCCTTCCTTGTACACCCTTCCTGTCTATCAAAATAATTAAGCAAACATATACTATGGTTATTATGTAGCTTAATTTAGAATATTAATATTAATAATAATAATAATAATAATAATAATAATATTTCTTACCTCTTGGTCCTCGATGTTTCCTGTTGTAATTTTGACCTGGATTACGGATTCTGAGACTGCTGCACCAACAGTGGCAGAAGTTGAGAAGTTTCCATGGTCCATGGCTTCCGCTGTGCCTCCAACAGGTGGATCCATCCTCCCAAGCAGCGCATCGCAGGCAGCTTGCATAGCCCTTACGGCATTTTCATTGCTGTCCACCAGAATGACTGTCTGCAGTGTGTGTGGGCTCCTGCCAAATGCTCTCACTGCCATCAGAATGGCCTTTGCACAGAGGTTAACAGGCACACCAAAAATGCCAGAACTGATACAAGGCATAGCCAAAGTGCGACAGCCCTTCTGCTCTGCTAGTTCAAGTGCCTCTTTTACCCCATTCTCCAGCAGGGCCTTCACCTCTACTTCCCGGTTCTTGGCTCTGCTCCACGTTGGCCCTACTACATGTATCAGAACCTTGCAGGACAGCTTTCCAGGTGTGGTAGTCACTGCTGTTCCGGTGGCCACCTTGCCAATTCTTTGCACCAGATTCCTGCTAGCCTGCTGCACCTCGGGCCCCCCCACCCGGTTCAGGGCTCCTGCCACGCCCCCAATGTGTTCTAGGTCCTCATTGGCTGCATTGACAATTGCATCTGCCTTCTCTTGGGTAATATCACCCAGTCGCACATGCACACAGAGCCCCCCCTTCAGCTGGTACTTGGGTTTCTTAGGAACGCTGTTGCCTTGCATCTGGACCAGGCAGTGATGAGTACGACTAACGGCTTGGAGGTATTCCTGGCCTGGGCCCTCGAAGTAGCGATGTGCACCTGGGGAATCAATAGTGACAATCTCCCGGACTAGGGAGCTCAGGGCTTTGCCTATTCTATCGCTGGCTGCAGTCACCAAATGACGGGGTCCCGTAAGAACGACTTCAGGCGGTGAGCGAGAAGTAGAAACTGAAACCTGAATACCCGAATCATCAATGTCAAACAGGGCATCCAGCTTAAAAATATGGTCAGCCAAATCAGGGTAGGGAAGGGCCATCCTGAACTGTTGAATAGCCTGGTCCTTCAAGAAACTCTGGACCACCTCATTCAGCTTGTTCACTGAATCACGGTAACCCAACAGCTGGACACTATGCTTATTATATAGTACCTCTACCCTAGTCTTTCCACAGTTCAGCTGCAGCTCCTTCTCCTGCAGTACATTCTTCAATCTGGGCAACTGAGTGAGTGAATCAGGGACAGGAACCTCTTCCTCACTGAATTGACTGAGCAGGGCCTTTTGTGCATCGTCCAGGTCCGACTGGGATAGGGCCAGCAGGGACAGACCTCTGTCATTCAGTTCAATTTTTGCTGGGATACCCATCAAGATGGCGTCCAGTGTTTCTAGTCCCCGTTTTCTCAGAAATGAATACAGCGAAAGAGACAGTCCGGCCAGCAGCCGCTCCTGTACTTGTTCTGCCTTTGCCACCACCTCCTTACGGGCCAACAGGACGTCCGCTGCTTTGCCTTCAATCACTAGTTCCCCCGAATCAGTCTGTGATACCTGAAGCTCAGGATGCTGCTTTTTTATGTCCATCTTCAACTCCTTCCCTAGGAGGAGCAGTCGGGGCTGCCCAATATAGCAGGTAGTGCTGGTGCTCTCCTGTGTCCTTGAGTTTCTGTGTCGCTTCAGTATTGACAGCCTCTCCTCCACCTCTTTTTCTGACCCCACTAACACTGAAAATCCCTCCCCTGGCTCCTTGTACATCTGGAGCCCCTGTGTGGCTAGGAAAGGACTATCCTGTAGAGCTTGCAGTATCACAGGGTCAGCTTCATAATGGCAACAATATTTTGTTTTCACTTGCTCAAACACCTGATTTATCCTGGCATCCATTTGGCTTGTCTCCTCTACCCTGGGTGTACCGCTCACTGACATATTCTCTGCCTCAGACTGAAGATGGAAAGAGTAGAAGAGTGTAGAGAGCTTATGTTGTAGGTCATCTCCAGCCCGAACGTTATCTTTCAGGTAGCGAATGAGGTATGGGTCCAGCTGCACAGCTCTCTCATACTTGCCACAAGGGGACGCCCCAGACATAGACTGGAAGCGATGTGTTTTTTCTAAAAATAACAATAACAATATGATTAGCTAAATCTGATTTCATCAGAAACAATTAGCCAAAAGGTTAATTCATTAATTATTATTATTGTTAGTGTGACATGCAATATGGCTTATCTTCTGCTCCAGAACACCAACCTGAGGTTGCTTTAGCAGGTGTTTTCAGAGAATCCTGGGTAATGAGATAAGACAGGAGGTGAACTTCATGTATGTACATTAGGATCTACTTTTTTTTTTTTTTACTTGGCAAAATGTCATGCAATTTCCCTCACATCACATGCTAAAGTTGCTAAAGATTACTTAACACGGATTAGACCCTTTCACAGGATGAGAAATGCCTTGCAAGCTGGATTTCTGGAAGCCTGTGGAATGAGAGACATGCTGCATGATGGATTAATGAAAAAACTATGGTTGCAACTATCAAATATTTCCATAATCAAATATTTGGCTTTTTTAATACCCGACTTTTTCACAGCATTGCAATATAACTGCTGCCGATATTTTGGAAATGCTCCTGTACTTTGAAGCTTTTTGGACCCTCATGGAGGAGGACCGTTTTGACATAGCTGCCTATTATGTCTGTGTTACATGCTAGAGGGGCTGTACTGGCAACATGCTGCAGTCAGAATATGAACTGTTCATGACTTTTAGTTATTAACCAGTTATTCAAATGTGGAAATGTTCTCAAATCTTTTTTATATTCAAATTTTTAATATGTTAAATATTTGTTGCAGCACCAGGAAAAAAGCCAGTTAATTCCAAAGGAAGGTCAACAAAAACTGTTGGATTCAATAAAAATATGGACTGTTCTTAGGAAAATTAATGTACCGGAGTATCATATTGTCCTTATATCAGTGGCTAAAAGCCAACTGAGATACAACTGAGAAACTACACTGCAGATTGGCATTTGGCAAAGTTCATCAAGAACCTAGAAAAATCCTCAAAACTAATGATATTTATCTAAAAAGTAATATTTTAATATTACTATATTAATATTTGTATTTTTGGTTATTCTTTACATAAGTGAAAACAATAAAGAAGCAGGACAGGAAGTCTTAGTGGTGGCAAACACTTTTAACAATGTCATGGAACAACTGGGTCTGGGATCAAATCAAGCCTGAACTTTCATTTGAAGCCCAAATGGGCATAGACCCAGGCCCAGTACTTTCTTTATTGCATAACATAATATTGTGCATGTTGTGCAACACATTAAACAGGAATGTTAGCCTTACTGTGGTACTGGTTAAGTCTGATTCTTGATGCACAGACACCACAACTGGGCCACGGGGCGTCTCCAATGTATGACTGCCCTTCTGGAGAACTCTCTGCTGGTCTGTGAATGATCAGAAACAGCACTGCATGAGGAACACACGCATGACTCTGCAAGTTTGGTTGGTCTTGAAGAAATCTTTGGTTGCTTTAGCAGTATGTGTTTTGAAGCATTCTGTTGAACCTTAGCAAATAAGATCTCTCTGTGCACCTCAGTATACATCATAATGCTTTTATAAGCAGTGACATCATTAAAAAAACTCAAGGGAACCAGTTCCAGTGGCAGCCATACACGCCCACAAATTCATCTTTACCCTCATGCCCATGCTTTCTGTTTCACTATGTTTAACTTAACAGAGGAATATGACACAGTTGTCAAAAAGACATTAAGTACACTGCTTGTATGTTAACCATCGATAACATATTTATGAATAGGTTTCCCTAGGTATGGTTATTGTTGACTCATAATTTCTCTGTACAACTCAGAATTCATCAGCCGCTATCCGACTGCAGCCATATGTGCCCAAGCCATAACTCTGCTTCCACCTGGTTTCCCTGAGGTTGTCTGTGGCATTCTGACGATCGTGAGCTGTCCCTTTTACCTGCACACTTTTCTATCTCCATCAGTCTGGTACTGGTGAATCTTTATATATGTGTTATTCCAAAAATATCCAAAAAAAATTGCAAAACAGTACAGATATTTTTAAATATACTTCTTTGCAATTTGTAACCTGGCACTTCTGTTCACAAGGCCTACCAGTGGTTTGAATGTGGTGGTACACCCTCTGAATTTATGCTCACACAGCTCTTATGGCTGTCTAGCTACACTTCCTGGAGAGGTTTTTGATCTAGCTAATAGCTGCAAAGGGATGTTTTTCCTTTACAAGTGAAGGTATTTTGCTGACGTTCTCTTACCTATATCCATTGCCACACCTGTTTTTGTGTCTAGCATTGTTTTCACAGCACTTTTTTTTTTACAACAGTTTTTACATCTCTTAGGCCAAGTGATGAGTGACAATAGCAACAGATTCCAAATGAAAATTTGATTTTAAATATGTTTGTGTCAAGAGCCAAAATAACAAAAAATGTGTCACTGTCCAAATCGTTAACAACTACATTGTACATCTAGGAAAACTACACATACTACACATCTTTCCAACAAATGGTCGTTTGGTAAAGTTTATGTTGCTCCAATGCTTTCATTCTGAATTCATGAAAAACTTTTATAAACTGTTAAAAACTATTATGAGCGTTCCTTAATTCATTTAATCGGTCCCTATTCAGTGGCGTAAGCACAGATTTTATTTTCCTGTAACTAGTAAAAGATTTGCAAGACTCCGTGGCACAGCCCCGCGTCCCAGCAGTGTCCCGTCGTCGGGACCTAACATCCACCCCACCCCACCCCCGGGGTCCCGGATGATGGCGTCCCATATTTCGTTAGACTGAAAGTGGCACCCCTCGCTCCCGGTTTATACAGTATCTGCCCAGTCTCTGAGACATGTCCATCCCCGAAAGCTGTCATTAGGAGACCGGCCCCTCACCTTCATGACACTTGAAGGCGATCTTATAGGTGCAGCCGGTCACAAGCTCCACAGGTCCGCATTCGCCTCCGCCGGACTTTCTTCGAATTTGAAAATACTTTTCGATGCTTTTCCGTAGTTTATCGTCTAGAAGGGGCACCTCGAAGAACACAGGGTATTTGTATTCACCCATTTTCTGTCGACAGGAAGTGCCACAACAAACACAGCTGCAGCTATTTATCTGTATGTGAAAGCGAAAGTTACACGTGCATTGCATGACATACGTCATGGGTAGAGTTGCATTCGTAACATGCTATTTGTTGTTTTCCTGAATACTTAATTTCAAGTTTAATCAATGTAATTAACCTTTAGCATCACGTTTAACCTCAAAATGTTACATGAATAACACCATAATATACGAATATATTTGGCTAGGCATTGTTCGTATAGAATAATATAATCTCGCAAGAAACATCTTTGACTAACGACTTTGAACTGCAATAGGGAAACAATTAAACAATCATTAAAGTATACAGTATATATAGCCGTGATTAAAGTCAAATAAAATCTTTCATAACTTTGCGTCATTGTAGTCGTGGCCGAGCGGTTAAGGCGATGGACTAGAAATCCATTGGGGTCTCCCCGCGCAGGTTCGAATCCTGCCGACTACGATACTTTTTCATTTTTCTTAAAGCTATTGAAAATTTCGAAAAACAATCATGTTGTTCGAAAATTACGAAACCATTTGAACGGCCTGTTATTAGTATGACAACTTCTATAGTGAATCCTTTAGATCTCAAATAAACTATTTGTTTCCACAACAGTATATATAGAAAAGTACTGCTGACCAAATCTGTACCTCAGACAGTGAGTGACTCGGGTGTATAACATTTCGAAAATTAGACGCTAGAAATTTAAGCACATCATTATTTGCCCCCTGAACCTTCATCACTTCTTATCAGATACTCATCAAAATTATTTAATAGCTATTAATGATCTCAAAAATGTAATTATTCAGTTTTATTGTTCAATTGCTCGCTCCTTTACCAGATCGGAAGGAAAGAAGACATTTCTGATGGTGTGTCTGACTTGTGTAATTTCCTTGTCTTGGATTAAATACGATAAACTTCACAGACAGCTAAATTCAACTCAGCCTGCCATGGAGAGGGATTCAGAGAAGACATGTTGTCATGGCAGTATGTCAGGAAAACCCCTCTATTCATCCATTACTGGCTTACACTTTAGTGCATCTACTGTCAAGTGTGCCTGCTTAACATCTATGGGCTTCCCTTTGAACACTGAAAATTATGATCCTGGTTTCTGTCCGAAGTTGTGCTTTGGATTGAAAGGGATTACCCTTCAGAAACATTACCTGCTTTGTATGTGTGAACCATTTAGGCCACCCACGGATCTATGACCCAACTGGACCTCATCCATAAAACCTTGAGAAAATTAACAATGATAACTTCATTATCCTCACCTATTTACCAGATTCTTAGTGTAATATTTCACGAATATCTATGATTTTTCTCAAAAAAGTTACAAGTTGTGGGTAGTCGTGGCCGAGTGGTTAAGGCGATGGACTAGAAATCCATTGGGGTCTCCCCGCGCAGGTTCGAATCCTGCCGACTACGCATGTCAGTTTTTGTAGGTACTTTCCAATTAAAACAAACTCTCTGCTTCACAAGTTCACTTCTGAGGACAGATGATTTCTTTGTGCTTCACCAGTTGATTTATCGTATTTAGTTCTGTCAGACGTGATTCTGCGGTTTCCATGTCGGCTACTAAACAGCCTACTGGCGCCGTGAGTCGAGGTAATTCTTGGTAGTGAAAGCCAATCGCGTTCGCTCCTGCTACCAAGATTCGGGCGATTGATGGTAGCGGCGTCCAATCACGTGCGCTTCTGCTAACAAGATTCGGGGAAAAGGACCGCCTAAATGCCCGCCTATCCAGCAGCCAATCACGTGCGCTTCTGCTACCAAGATTCAGATGATTGACGGCAGCGACAGGCAATCGCGTTTCCTTCTGCTACCAAGATTCAGGCGATTCTAGGTAGCGATAGCCAATCACGTGCGCTTCTGCTACCAAGATTCGGGAAAAGGACCGCCCCAAATGCCCGCCCGTCCTGCTGTCAAAAAGATCATATGACGATATTTTAAAATGTAATTTTCCGTAGAATCGACAAGTCACCATATTGTTCAATACTTCTCAGTTGAAAGCGTTTAGTACGTCTCAGTTGAAAGCGTTTTTACTACTTTTACAATTTTACATCACCAAAACAAAGAAAACATTATTGCAACGTATCAGTGGAATACCACAGAAAATGTTACCATTCATGGCACAGTTTTTTACATGCGTTTTTATGCCTATGAATTGCAAAGTTAAAAAGAGTATATAGAAGAAAAAAGTGAGACGTTTATGTTATTTGCGTAAGAAGCCGCTGTAGGAGGTTTCGTCTGTAGCAGCCTGCACGACAGAGAGCTTTCTCGCCAGATTGACGCAAAAACAGCAGTTGAGCCACTGCCAGCACAAACAATAGGCTAGGAGACATGTATTTTCACACAATCCTGGGAACGAGGCTGAAGTTGGCTCCTTATTCGCCACTTCCTTATTCGCGAAATCCGTTCCACCTTAAATAGACGTAATGCG
>JAODKM010000016.1:13426287-13436542 GCA_026780845.1 Petrocephalus sullivani | reverse complement strand
CAGCACCTGACAGGCAGATTACATTATTTTAATACAAGTTCAGAAATCAGAAGTAACCCTGATTTTATACCTTTATCGCTATCACTTCCATAATTTGCCAAAATCCATTTGTGATTTTTTTTTCACAAATCGTGCTAACTCTAATTCCAGTGTATTTTTTCCCATTACTGTTATTACGTGCGTTTTAAAGTGTTTTCAAGAAAACGGTTCGTTATCCTGCATCTGTAATATACGGATTTATCACCCTCTGATAGACGAAGTGTTGTTTGTCAAAAAAATCACAAATCAGACTAGTCATTTTGCACTTGGTTTGGTCTTTCTGCGTTATACGGTTATTAAGTAATTCGTGCTTCAAGATAAAAACGCAAATTCTAATGTTGTCGGATTTCAGGGCGGGAGACTCGATCATATAAATTCACAAATCACGATGAACACAACGCTTCATGATTTATATTTCTAAGTAAGTAGTGCGAAGAGTAATATTCATTGGAATGCCGAATCGCTAACCGCAAACCATCTTTACTGGGGTCTTTCACCCACAATTTACAACTTACCATCACTGGTCATATCATACGTCACGTCTTCGAGTCGTGATTTGGGTAGGAAGCCCTTGTAGGAGGTTTTCCCTGTAACAGCCCGCATAACAGACAGGCCTTCTCGCCGTATTAACGCAATAACAGCAGTTGAGTCGCCGCCTCAAAACGCTAGGAGGCGTGTATTTTCACACAATTATGGGTGCGTTCGACTTCATGCAGCCGCTTACAGCGCTGGCTTAAAGCGATGAGTTCTGGTCATTTATGATTGGCCAAAAGCCAACCATCATGCATTGCGCCCAGACCAGAACGCATCGCTTTAAGCCAACGCTGTAAGCGGCTGCATGAAGTCGAACGCACCCTATAATCGAAAGATTGCCGGTGTTCTGACATTTTGGCATACCTTATCAGAATAGCATACTGGCTCCGTATAAGTACGCCTCCATACAGTACAACTGCCATTTTTAAGTAACTTTAACCCTAACCATAACCCTAACCCCTGACCCTAACAAAATGCAATTGGTCACCTTCGGCCAACAGTATGATAAATATATGGAATGACGGCGAACACAGCCAATTTCTGTTGCACGCATGCGCATTAACCCAGGGTATGCCATTCTGATAGGTATGCTGTTGTGTCAGAACATTGGTTCGAGTTCCCGACCCGCATGTACCGCTGAGGTACACTGAGCAAGGTACCGTCCCCAAGCACTGCTCCCCGGGCGCTCACGTAGCTGCCCCCTGCTGTGTCACGTTGTCAGATGGGTTAAAAGCAGAGGACGTATTTCGTTGTTGCGTGCTGTGCTGCGTCAACAATGACGATTAATCACCTTCACGTCACATCACTTTACACCCTAACCTGGAATGTAGACGCACATAGCTTCCAGTATGTTACTTAGTCATCCTATCATCATGTGCAAAACGAGTTCTTTGGTATACGCCGTATGTGATGCATTAAAGAGAGTGGGATAACCTAAATTTGCGCGGAATATAGTTAACTAGTGAACGGACATAACGAATCAGTTTAATAACAGATAAATTTCTCCTCTTCAGAGTCCTGTTAAAATTTTTTACTGATTATCTTGTAATGTTTTACAATCACAGAAAGGAAATTTATTTTATTTTCCTTTTTAAAAATGCATTATTCTAAGATGACAACAAAACGTATGAAAACGTACACTTTATTTAATGACATAAGCATAATGTATCCAATAATGAAGTAGGTCTACAAACTGTATTTTAGCAAGTGACTTTTAACAGAAAGTAAGAAATGTTACAAAAACATCATTATTGTTGCAAATTTGAGTATCGATTATTATGATGTGCTATCATCTGCAATAGTCAATGCAGACCTACAGAAAGAGTTGGGCATGGACTGATTACAACCAACATACAGGCAGCTGAATATAAGGTCAGCCTGCTGGCTTTGTCTTCTTCCTTTCAGCCAGAAAGCTGTATGCTGGCTTCACTTCTTCATTCACAGTTAATGGTGAAATTCTGCAGCCTTCAGGAGAAGGTGGACTCTTTATCCTTTCCAGCCGTACCTTCCCTATTGCTCCTGCCCTCTCACTCACAGTAGAAGGTCAATACATTTTGCTGGTTCCCTCGGATCAGTAGAGCGGGGCAGTGTAGCCCACTGGTCAGGGCATTCAGCCAGGCCATGTACAGGGCACCAGGGCAATCTGTCTGAGGTACTGGCAATGTCCTGTACGACCAGACACCATTACTATTATTGGGGAGTTATTACAGAGAGATGGACTATATTAACAGATAAATACACTTAGCGAGGACAGAGTTATTACATTTATATACTCAAAAGTGTCTATAACTATAGTCATATAAGCTGTACTGCAATAATTAAGATTAAACTAAAGCAATAGCATGCAATAAAATACCACAGATGATCGTATTTATATTATGCTTTTAAGACTTTCTTATTATAAGAAAAACTCAAATTCAGTGCAAAACCAGATAAAAGGCGTCAGTAGGTTTTGGACTGCTGAAGCAGTTGTCTCGATAGAAAGTGACTGTTGATGCCCCAGTGTGGTGAATATTTGGTACAAGAAAGTCGTTATGCCAGCAGCTTTAATCAGACGGTCTCTGTTCCGAGTGCTTCCCTGAGCAAGTCAGCTGCTTGGCAGCAGTCTGTTAAGTTTTCCTCAAATATCCAAATGGTCTCGGTTTAATATATGAGCTATAGATTAGCAAGTAGATCTTTGGTTCTTTGAGCTCTGGGTTCTGTGGTATTATTCACCCTACATGCAGCCCTGCACATAGAAACAGGAGAATGGCCGACTGACAAGCTGAACCAGAACAGTCCGTACTCACATTAAGATCAGGGCCGCCTGACTGGAGTTCTTTCGAATTATTTCATTCAGCCTCACCTTTCTCTCAGACTGCAGGAACCATATAAAAAGAGAGGAAAGAAGAAAAAGAAGGAGATGAAAAGGGAAGAAGGGAAAATATACTGAGAGGGTATATTGCCTCATGTAGAGATGGCACTCAGGGACTCAGACATGGCCTTATTCCCACTCAGAGAGCTATATACACGCAGGCCGTTTCTGATATACACCGGGCAGAATGCACACGCTGACATAATCAGGCAGGAACAAACACAGCAGGAGAAATGACCACACGCTGACTTAAACATCCGCATGTACATGCCTTTAGTTTCAGCGCTTCCAGTTCTCTGTCAGACACATTCCAGGGACAGTCCTTCTTCAACTCCTGTACAGCAGCATTGTCCTGTAGTCCATCTCTCAGCCTAAAGGGGGCGAGAGTTTCCTCAAAGCGCTTCATGCTGCAAAGGAAAAAAAAGGAATAGGGATTTATCAGAGGGAGAAAGTTCATGTTCAGAAAGTACTAATCCAGACCAAGATTTTGTTTCAACCAACCAATTGAGTACTCTGTGACTGTGACTCTTTATATTCAATTGGCTGGTTGAAACAAAATCTTAGTCTGGACCTGTACTTTCTGTACATGAATTTTCCACTTCTGGTTTTTGTACATCTTCCTCTACTGTCCTCTGCTGATGGGGTCAAGAGGTCCCCAACCATCAGATTACTCAGTGCAGCTCTCCTTCTCCTTCATCCCTGTCTCTATCTTACCTTTTTTTGTTGCTCTCACCTCTCCAGGAGATCACCACAACCAACTTACCAGCACTCTGCCCACTTACAGTTTTTGTATGCGTATAGAAAACTTGGTAAATATACTGTAGTGAGGTGGTGTTACATGAAGATAACTCACTTTTTTGAATGGGGGGGTTTTTCGCTGTCTGTCATAACGATCACATCATGGATGTCCAAACGGAACTTCTGAAGAAGTGAGATCATCCTGATACGGTAAAGCAACAGCAAATGTCACAGAGCAGAAAATTTCAAGTCAGTAAATTTCACAGTATTGTTCTGCACAGACAAGTAAGAACATTTCTCTTGTGACATATTGAAGCTCCTGATAAATCTCTATATTACAATGTATTTCCAATAATATGTCCAGTAATAGTTACTCACTCTTTGCGGTGCTCATCCATGTTGTGCGCCTCACCCACAATGAATACACGCACCTTAGCCTGACGCCACCGCTTCCTTCGAGTCAATAGATAGGGTACCAGAAGGGTGAGGCCTGACAGACAGAGTGGGATGGAGGCATAGAGGAATAAAGTAGGAAGGAAAACTTGTTATTTCTGTTGGGTAACTAGAGTGTTTCTGTTGTACTTGGTAGCCAGTTGTTGGTCCCTTGCCTGATCTCACCTCCATCATCTGAAATCCAGTACACATCAATAGACTTCTTGCCCTGCTTGCACTGGAAAACTGTACGAACCCGCTCACAGGCAACCACGTCAGATCCTACGTCATCTGAAAAACAAAGGGAAATGCTTTTAGAGGAGAGAGCTGTATGCTGATCTTGAATGAGATAAAAGGGCAGTTGCTTTACCGTATGTCCAATAGAGGGGTCTGAACAAGCATTTGCAGGGCTGAGGCTCTGAAAAATTCTACAAATGTCAAGCCCCCCAAACCTCAAAGCTACCATCATCTACAATCACAGACTCATGGTCCTCGCCTAGTGTCTCACACCCTGTAAGTCTTCCACTATATGGGCAGCCCTCTGAATACTGTCACAAATGGGATCATGATGATATAGTTGACCACATGCTGTCTTTATAAAATGCTGGCAAATAAACATATTATGATGGAGTTGCTGATATCTTATGAATTTAACTTATGAATTTTCCTGCCAACCTTACATAATATTATTTGTAATGTGAACTCTGACCATGATTGTCCTGCTTTGTTCTTAGGTTTCGTGTTTAACTTTTGTTCTGTTTTCATAGTTTACCAATAATTTCCAGTTTCGGCTCAACAAGACCAAGCGCAGTATATGTACTCGCATTGATTGTTGAGCAGGATTCAGTGTAGGAATGTGAACTCCAGCCAGAAAAGCATTTTCTTCCTGGTGTATTTGTGAACCTGAGGAGATGTTACCATGTTGCTTCTGTGATAGGGGGTGTTCATAACGTGATGGGTAAAACCAAGTTGTTAGTGGACATTATTACATGATAAAATAAAAACTGATATTTTTAATCTTAAGATTGTAGATTTTATGAATAAATTTGAAAAAATAATAATTGTATTTTGGAACAGTACATTTTAGAACTGCTAATACAGGATGTTTTGTATTGACAATGTTAATTTGCGAAAGAGATTGCCCACCCCTGATGTAGACCCTGTGCAGGCCTTTAACTGACACAGGGTCTGCCAAGATATGGCCTGCCATGGGAGATTATTTCTGTTTTTAATATTATGCATTCTTGCACCTTTTCTCGAGGTTAGAACAGTTTTTCACACTACCAGAACTCCAATGGTTTTTGGGGACTCTGTCCGCCCTGCCACACCTAACACATATGTATAGGTGAGCACTGGTGGCTGTCTGTGCGTTCACCTTTATTCTGCTTTTACCTTGATCATTTTCTTGACTCCTGTGCTCTTGATCTCCCATCTCTTCTGTATCCATCTGGAAGGCTGAATTTACTGTTTAAGGACAATATAGGCTTAAAACCTTTTGGTAACACTTTCTATGAAGTACATTCATAAAGCCTAATAACTGTTCTTATAATTCATAAAGCATTATAAGCATGGCAGTAACTATTTTTTTAAAAAGCATAACCCATTATAGTGATGTGTATTATGAAGCTCCCATCTATAATGCACTTTAGATACCTTTATAATGCAGTACAAAGCATCCTCAATGCTTATACCAGCCATTATAATGCAGTATGAAGTAATCTATAGTGCATTATAGATGAGCTTCATAAAGCATTCATAATGCATAATACACATGACTATAATGCGTTGTCTTATAATATTTATACTGCTTTTTGAAATGTTTATAGCTATACTTATTATGCTTTATGAATGTGTTATTATTTGTTATGAATGTGTTTACAATTTACTAAAAACATATCCTTAAGTAAAGTGTTTTTTTCTGTATGCATAAAAAAAAGTACCCCAAGATTTACCTAAACATTGATTTTATGTAGGAAATGTAGATTTGATTAGAATTTTACCTTCACCATCAATCTCCTCCGAGATATCGAGACCATCCATCATCCTCAAGAGACACACACCATAGTTGGAGTCAAATGTGTCACTAAAATAGAGAAATTATAATCATTTAAATTTGTACATTATTTGCACAGTTTATTTACCATATGCCTTCATTTATTCCCTTTACACATTCTGGACCTTGTCACAAACATGTCTTTCTCTACACTGATCACTACATAAAAAGGTAACTTATTTACAGTGGTACTTATAGTGATATTCAGTTGCACTACCATAGTTCAGTTATTCAACGTAATAGGCTGCTTCTCAACAGTGATACAGCAAACCGCATAAAGAGTGCATGTATAGCAGAAGATCTATATGTTCGAACAACACAGTATTCACTTAATTCAAACAGCCAGCCATAACTGACAGATTTAAATCATTATTTGCCATATATTTGATCTACTGAAATAAAATGGCACTCACTTTATGGTGCAGATATAGTCCCCAAGGACATCAGGAGAACACTCCTGCCAGTTGTTCTTAAACCCCATTACTAGAGTATTAGGTTTCAGTTTACCTAGACCAGTAGCCTGAAAGGTGCAGGAGATACTTAACTGTAATTAGACCATCATCACAGGCTATAGTTTGGATTGCTCATTTGAGGTAGTTGTAGTTTTACCTGCAGAAGGCAGCGAGTACCTTCCCTGAGGCTAGATGCCACAAAAGGAGTGTAGAAAGCACGAATCTTCCGGCGGTTCAGCCATTTGACCTGGACTTCAGTGCTCTGATGAGGCAAGGCCGACTTGTTGTCCTCCTGGGAAGAGGTCTGTGATGCATGTGGAGTGGTGAATAACACGGCCAGTGTTGGTGATACATGAGCACCCAAGGAGGCCTGGTGTCTGTATGACTCACCATGAGTATGTCCCCACAGATCATCAGACTGATGTTCTTAGTGAAGGAGCCTACGAAGTCCACCAATGCTGGGCGCAGATTTGGGGGACCAGTCAAAACGAGACACTGGGGTCTAGGAAAGTGATAGAGAGAACAGTAACAGGTAAACAGTAAGAGAAACTGGAAATATTTAATGCATTGGCTGGTGCACATGTGTATAGCTGTGTGGTATTGCTGGCATCCTATTTTAATTATCTTTGCTATGATACAGAACACTCTAGAGATGCCTCCCTCTCACCTAAAGTTCTTGATGTGGTCCTCCACTCCTGAGAGAGAAACAGAGTAGGATAGGGCCATGTTATATGCTCCTGCCTGCACCGAAGAGCCCCAGTTCACCTCTGAAGAAAACAAGGCAGAGGTCAATTATTGTGAAAATGACAACAGAAATGACACAGTTACAGAAATATCCATCTTCATTTTGGTGAGATTATATTAAGTTGCAAGTAAATTGATGTTACTCATAAGCTAATACAATACACAGTGATAACAGTTTGCTTAAAAGACAATGTAGCCACAGTGCTACCTGTTACATGGATTAAATGCTTTCTATATTCGCAGAGTTATAAGTAGTACTGAAGACTATGGCTGGGTCTTATCTAAATAAATTCTGAAGGTTAAAATAAACAATTCAATTTATTTTTTATATAGTTTCTCCCAGGACAATCTCCATTTAATCCAGTCTACTAATAAGCACAAATCTGAAAAAGGTCAAAGTCAAGGTCAAACTCAGAATTCATACAAGTGATCATTACTTGGTTTTTTATAGGTAACGTATCCCAGAAGGAAGAGAATGAGGCCGAAGGTCACAAGTGCCGCCCACCAAGTTAACAGGAACATGAGTACCACAGAAATGACTGCCCCAAACAGTGCTGCCCAGCAGTTATAGTATCGGAATGAAGGTCTCCAGCCTGCAAAGGGGCAACATAATTATAAGTAAAACATGTGATCTGATACTTAAGTGATGAAGAAATGTATCATTTGTGTCAAACGTGTTCCGTGATCATTAGTAATGCAGAGGATTAAAGTACTCACCAGGGGAGTTGGTTATAGATGCATGGAAACAGCTAAAATTGATGAGGGCATAGGAGCAGAGAAAAAAGTTGGAGATGAGGGGAGCAATGGAATTCAGTTCAGCTGAAAAACAAAGGGATGAAGGCAAGGGTTTCAGGAGAGACACTCAAATAGCAAACACGCCTGCCTATAAAGTAAGAGATACATCAGAATCAGAGAAACTCACCAATAAGAATGAAAGCCACAGCAATGACATATGTGAGTAGGTAGGCACGGAGCGGTTCTTGGTTCTTCCCATAACCTTTGGCAAAGAAGCCAATGTAGGGATAGATATTGTCGCTGCATAGACACTTAAGACAGAGAGCCAGGAAATGGTGAGACGTTATTAACGCTAATTTCATGACTAAGGTTGTGCATATTTCACATTTTCTGTGGAATTGTGTGTGTGTGTTTAGAGTATATGTTATGTGTGAGTCTGTGAATAAGGCTTTTGGTGTGTGGCTTCTTACCTGGAAGACCTTGGGAGCAGAGACCATGAAGGCAAGAGCAGAGGACAGGGTGGCAGAGAATATCCCAGCAGTAATAAGTGGACCAAACCCAGAGACCATTGCAAGGACCTAACAGCAAGAAAACATTCCAGGCATGTTAACTTCTAATGCATTTTGGAAAATGAAAACTGTATTTGTTTTTGGTGGACACATACAGCAGCAGCCCTCAGGAAAAGAGTCACTGACCTGTCAGCCTTTCAAAAGGTATTGTGCATTCCTGCATTAAGGTTCCCATAATGCATGATTCTGAAGGATCTAAATGTTACTGGTCTGTACACTTTCGAAGGATCTAAGTCTTCTGTAAAGCATGATCGAAGCAGCTAAAGAATTCTGAAAAGGATGATCTCAAATGGCCTAAAAAGTGATCTCAGGGGATCTGAGCTTCTGGCTGGATTGGCAAGGACTTATGATACCTGTCGAGAAGGAACGAAAAACTCACCTGAAAGTTGTTAGCTAGCCCATACGAGCAATTACCGCTCTCCACACACTGAGAGAAGTTCCAGCCCAAAGAGCAGGCCAGGCCTTCACATGAGACATTTTCTGGAAGTTTATCATTCAGATTCCCTGAGGCATCCTGCATCACACAAGCCCCTGGTAAAAGAGGTAAAATATTAAAATATGTGTGTGTGTGTGGGGGGGTAGGTTCTGACTACCTTAGACAGGGGAATTCAGTTTATGGAATGAAAAAGACTGGCATCTTACCAACAGTAGCAGATATCCCCAGGTAGCTAACAGTGGTCCAGAAAATGGCCAACAGTGTGCCTTTTGGGATTGCTTTTTCTGGATCCTTTGCAAGAAACACAGACACAAAAGGAAGAACAGAATCTGATATTGGTGACAGAAAATCTCCCATTTCCTGCTTCCTTATGCAACACAACCATTTTATGATACACTTTCCCTGTGATATATGCAATGATCTACCTGAATACCACATTAATTCAGATTCAGATTCAGAATACTCAATTGATCCCTGAGGAAATTATTTAGATACAGTTGCTACCGGACAGTAAGAAATAATTAACAAGTGAAGTACCAATAACAAATAATACAAACATAACAGTGCCAAAAATTACAAATGGCTCCAGTACAAGGAACTCAATATGCAAACAATATATAATAAATAAATGTGTTATATATATTCTACATATATATAATACATAATATATGTATTATATATTATATAAACACTATACAAGCAAATAAATAAACAATCAATATCCTAATAATTATAAATTTACAAATATTACAATTCCAAGTTACAAATTGCTCTAAAAGTGCAAGAACTCAATATACAAACAATATTATACATATATTATGTGTTATGTTTTATATATAATAATCTAATATATTACAAGATTAACTATACATGGGGTTTAATTGAGTATACTTGTAGTGCAGTGTAGTGTAATACTTGTGCTTATATGGAGGCGTTATACAGAGAGATAGCCACATGGGGTGTAATTGAGGATTATACTTGTAGTGCAGTGTAGTGTAATACTTGTGCTTATATGGAGGCGTTGTACAGAGAGATAGCTACAGGCAGGAATGATTTCCTGTGTCATTCAGTGGATCATTTGGGTAATCTCAGCCTCTCACTGAACGTGCTCCTGTGACTAACCAGCACATCATGGAGTGGGTGGGAGATATTGTCAAGCATTGACTTTAG
>JAODKM010000016.1:13392027-13405118 GCA_026780845.1 Petrocephalus sullivani | reverse complement strand
GTGAGAAGCAACCCCACACATGAATGGCCTTAGCGTACTTAACTGTAGGCATGACACAGGACTGATGGTAGCGCTCACCTTTACTTCTATGGACAATAATTTGTCTAGATGCCCCAAACAATTGGAAAGTGGCTTCATCAAAAAAAAATACTTTACCCCAGTCCTCAGCAGTCCAATCCCTGTACTCTTTGAAGAATATCAGTCTGTCCTTGACATTTTTCTTGGAGAGAAGTTGCTTCTTTGCTGCCCTTCTTGACACCAGGCCATCCTCCAGAATGATGCACTCACACCTGCCTGCTGCCGTTCCTGAGCAGCTCTGCACTGGTGGTGCCCCGATCCCACAGCTGAATCACCATTAGGAGATCCTTTAGGTCCTGGCACTTGCTGGACTTTCTTGGGGCCCTGAAGCCTTCTTCACAGCAGTTGAACCTTTTGAAAAATTGAACCCCAATTGAACAAGGGACTTTGCAATTAATTGCGATTGATCTGATCACTCTTCATGACATTCTGAAGTATATGCAAATTGGCATCATGAAAACTGAAGTTAAAAACTTTAAGAGAACCAATATTTTGTCCACGACTGTACAAAGCCAAACATGGTCCAGCACCCTCCTATCTAAAAGATCTCACCGTACCCTGCACTGCACCACGCTGTCTCCGATCCTCCAGCACTGCTCGACTGGTCCCACCATCTCTCAAGACTCAAGGAAGGCAGGCATCTAGACTCTTCTCTGTGTTGGCACCTACTGTTTGTGGTGGAATGAACTCCTAGATAGCCAAACAAGTGAGTCATTGGGTGTCTTCAAACGACGACTAAAGACCTACCTATTCTAGTAGTACTTGGTGTATCACTTCTAGTATTGTGCTCTTAAAAAAACCTTTATTTCCCCAACAGAGTCTTAGACAGATAGTATTCTTAGCCTGGGTTTTATTGAACCAGTATTGGAAAGTATTCAGTAATGGAGTCTTTAAGCACTTATGTTAGTTTCTCTGGCTAAGGGCATCTGCAAAATTCTGTAAATGTAATACTTTGTGTGTATATGTGTGAGTTCCTCTGCCCTGGCTAATATTCTTTCTTGTCCTCCAGGTATGATCCATTACAGGGCCGCTGGGATAAGGTTGCCGACATGCATTCTCCAAGGGACTACTTTGCTGCAGCGTGTCTAGCTGGGAAAGTGTATGTGTTTGGGGGTAACCGTGACGACACCCACTACCTGAACACCGTGGAGTTCTACACACCTGATGATGACACCTGGAGGTAGCTTTACCATTCATCTGTTCTCTGAAATCGATTGTCCTGTTCAGGGTTGCAGGGGGTTCAGAGGCAGAGAACGACCCAGGATAGGCCACCAGCCCATCGCAGGACACACTAACCCCATTCACTCACACATGCACACCTATGGGCAATTTGGTAACTCCAGTTCAGCTCGGTATGCTTTTAGATTGGGGGGGGGGGACCAGAGTACATATTTTGACAAGTATATGAGAACTTGTTTTAATTTCCATATTGAGAAATATTCCCCCAAACCTGTGCCCCTGCTCTAGGAGTCCATATGCTGAATGCAGACAGTTACAGCCACATCTATAATGTCTGAAACAGGAGGAAATAGAGACGGAGTATGACCATTACAAAGAGTTAAAAAAACAAGATCTTATCAGAAGGCACGTGAACATCGTAAAGACTTATTCTCATGTACTGTGAAATGTTCATCAGGGACCGCCTGACACCAGCCTCTATCAGACAGATATAGCTATAAGGTGCCCTGTTACCATTTAGGCCAGATCCTATCTGTTGTAGTAGCTAATGAAGTAGTGTATGTTCTCTCTTGCTGTTCATTTTCAAGTGTCTCTTCTGTATCACCCTTCTCACCCCCCTCTCCTATTGCTCCCTTCATTTTATAGCCCTTCTCCAGGCTCTCTCTCTCCCCTACAGTGTCCCTCCCATTTCTATGTATCTCTGTATTTGCCTTCTGGTTCCTCTCCTCTGGATCCTCCCTCTTTCTCTGTATCTCTTATCCTCCCTCTCTGATGGATTTCTCCTCCTGACTTCTGTTGTTCCCACCTTCCTCCTTTCCCTGCGCATCGCTTTTCCAGCCCCTCCTTCCTCCTCTCCTTCCCTCCCTCCCTCGTGACCAGCACTCTGCTCTTTCACAGGCTGGCTCGGCCCCTGGACCGCAGTTTGTGCGGACATGCCGCCGCCGTGTCCGGCGGGGAGATCTTCATTTCGGGGGGGTGCGATGTCCGCATGGGCTGCCTGCCTTGTCTGTGGCGCTACGACCCGTCTCACGGCTGCTTCAGCCGTGCCCCTATGGTGGCGGGCCAGGGACGTGTTGGCCACGCTATGCTGGCGCTAGGGGGGAAGCTGCTGGTGGTTGGTGGGCTGCGGCCCTTACGGCCAGGATTTGGAGATCAGTTGCAGTGTGAGGCTTATGACCCCATCCTTGACGCTTGGACGGCGATTCCCCGCTTGCCTCGTCCTCACCTTTTTCCCGCTGCTGTGCTTCTGGATGGACTGGTGTATGTGCTGGGAGGTTCCTCTGTTGACACTGCCCGGGACACGCCCTGGGTGCATCGCTATGACCCCCGCGCAGGGTGCTGGGACAGTCTCGGCAAACTGCCACGGCCGTATACTGACCTCGCGGCCTGTGTGTTACAACTGCCTGGAGGGGTGACGACATATTAAGCTCCACACATGCGCCCATGCTATATCCCCTGTCTGTGTTTGTAATCTTTAGAAACATTACGCTTGTGTGGAAATACAGTGTTGTACATTTTATTCAGATTTTGCAGGAGAATGTGCCACATTATGCTGAAATGCAGAGCAGTTCATAAAGAACAACTTAGTTTAATACATTGGGATGTGCTAGTTTTGTAATAGTTTGATGTGTTAGTTCAGTTGGTGACGTTGTTGCCGCACACACGCCAGGTTTATTCTTGCTGCTCACTCCATGTGTGCGGGTGGTGTGTAGCTCACAGCATTATGACACGGTGTCTGTAACTGGATGGCCGGCCAGGGACTGCCTGACCTGCTTTCTCAAAGAAGTATGTTGCTTCGGATAAAAATGTCTGATAAATAAATTAAATGCAATTATACGAACTGGCATCTTGTTTCATCATGTGTCCTCAGCGATGGACTGGTTTCAAAACATAATTATTAATCTATCTATAAAACATCCATGTGAAATCACCTGTGTTTAGCTTACTTTATCATTTTACTCAATATAATTACAACTACAGTCATATCTAGAGAAAATCTCATATTACAAGGAAAACACTTTACATTTAAAGGGAGAGCAACTCCTTAATCAACAATGCTGGAGTATCACTATCAGCATCAGTGCCTAGACACAATGCGCACCTCCACAGTGCCATTTACCAAACTGTATATTTATCCTCATCCTTTTTATTCCAGTTTTTTCACTTTGCAAAAATTTGATATTTCTTATTATAGATGCATATACAGTCAACTCCAGAATTATTAGCAGCCGTAATTAAGATGAGTTTGTCACACCTGAATGCAGGAAAAGAGTGCAATGTTCACACCAGCGCCATCTGCTGACCAAATGGTAACATGACAGGACTGGCAGAGACGGTTCCTCCCTATCACTCCCTACCCAGTGCATGCACTCCGGACATGGGTGGTAATAAGACAAAGAGCCAGGTTCTCTGTCGCACGGTTATGTAAGCTGACCCGAATGTTTCCCTTATTACTTTAAGGAAAACAATACCATTATTTCACATAAATAGTACTCACACAAAATATTGATGTATTTTAAGTATATATTTTAATGACAATCAAATGTAAAAATTCCATATAAAAATTCACTGAGAAATGCAAAAATATAGTTTTCTATATTCCTAACTTCACAGAATTCTAAAAAGCGGCATTATTTTTAATACTGTACTACCAATAAATACTTTTGTGCGATAAAGATGAACTTTATCATATGAGTAGCATGAATGGTTACATTAAAACAGGGAAGAAAACATTTAGATCTGACCCATCATGGTCATTGTCTTCAGCTCCAACTTCTCGTTTGTCTCCGCCTTCAGACGAGCATCTGCCCCTACGTCGGGCTCCGCCCACTCGTCCCTACCAATCTTAAAACCGAATCGGAGAGACAGCTTGCGCAGGGTAGTAGTTTCAGGGGAGGAGCCACTGCGGCTGGAGCGTGTGCTGCGGGAAAAGGACGATCCTGCCTCTGAGTTGGTGCCTTCGAAGAGCTTGGCCATGAAACCTAGGCCTGCGTTACGGATGTATGAGCTGCCAGCAAAGACATACAGGATGGGGTTCACACTGCTGCTGAAAAAGGCAAAGGCCGTCACATTGGGCCGGGCTGCCAATGCAAACTCCAGCACGGAGTTTGGAGCTTCCTGGAATCTTCCTGCCACCTGGAGAGGGAGGGTACGAGGAAAGACATTGGGAGGCAGAAGAGGAAGGAGAGGGGGAGAGAAAGAAATTGTGAGGCAATGAAAGAAGGGGAGAAGAGAGGGAGATATAAATAGCGACAAAGGGAGTGATGAGAGAAAAGCGGGATTAAGAAAGAGGAGATGTCATCTGTGCAAAACTGTTATTTTTATTATTTTTATTTTTATACAGTCAACTCCAGATTTATTAGCAACATTAATTAAGATGAGTTTGTCACACCTGAATACAGGGAAAGAGCGCCATGTGTATGTATATAGTTATATGTATATATCGATATATATAATTTTTAGTATTGTTTTTGGCTTTGGTGCATCGCGTTATGAGTTTCTTTAAGCATGCTTCAAAAATATTCCCGTTTAACTGTTCATGGCCAACTTGTGAAGGGTTTACTTCACATTTGTTTGATTCTGACAAAACAATAGTCAGCCGAGTTGAGATTCCAAATAAAGTAACATGTCTATTCATTAACAAGAGGGAATTGTATAGAAGATGATAAGATGATCACGAGTTGACCAAGCACCTGAATGACACTGGAAAGGTGATGGTGCTGCCTACCTGTAGGATATTGACGAGGTGATACGGAGTCCAAAAGAGGGCAAAGGCACTTATGATGATGAGGATGAGGCGGCTTCCTCGGCCCTTGCGCTGGAACATGGCACTGCGCAGGCGGTAGATGATGGACATGTAACAGCCCACGATGAGGCAGAAAGGCAGCAGGAAGCCAAGCAGAGTCTCCCACAGGTACTGGAATACCTCATGATTCACGCTGCCCCAGTGGTATGGCATGCATATGTAGACGGAGACATTTTTCTTCAAAAATGGCTGGAGGTTACTGTGATTAGGATGAAGAGGTAACCGTCAGAATAAAGTGCATATACACTTTTTCCTTCTCCGTCTTCTATTCGTCTATTTAGTGCAGCTCTAAAGCCTCACTAAGGTCATCAACATTCCAGTCATGTAGTACAGTGCTTCCCAACCTGGTCCCTAGGGGCCCACTGCCGGCCCACGTTTTTGCTCCCTCCCAGCTCCCTGCTAGACAGTCTACATTATTGCTAGTGGGTTGGGAAACACTAACATACCATATACTCCATTCTCCTATAAGGACTCGGCATATGGCAGTAAACATGGATTCTTCCCCTACTACTGATAAAGGACTGTCAGCCTAGTGAAAATGTTACGTCACCTCATACCCGCTGCACTACAGTTATACATCTGTCTGGATTTTTCTGTGTGCTAATATACCTCTAACTCTCATACACTACAGTGCTTCTTTTAACCAAAGTGGACTATTTAAAATACCAGATCATTCATATATAGAGATTTATGCATAACATCATCAAGTATAATGGGAATGATGGGGTTCCCATGCCAAAAATGTAAATATGAAATTGGTTTCAACCTCTTCGTGATTGGTCATACTTAGGTTAAAACAGGAAGTGACCGTGACGCAATCTTATTGCTTCTAGGTCAAAAATCTCTCTGCTGTTCTGCTTCCCATCATTTAGACCAGGGTTGGCCAGTCTTACCCGCAAAGGGCCATGTGCATGCAGGTCTTTGGCATAACCTTTAGGTCAGCAGTTTAAACCCAGGTGTGAGGACTCCTCAGCCAATCAGTTCTTAGATTAGTCACTTAAGTGGGGAGCTGCCATTAAAATCCACATACACAAGGGCCTTGTCTGGATAAGATTGCCCCCCCCCTTCTAACTCCACATTTAGTCTTCTAGGAGTATGAAACCCCCCCATATTTCGCATACCTGCGGTAGAAAGGCATAGGCACAGCTAAGACAAAGGCCGAGGTCCAAAGTCCCAGGAGGACAGCCCAGAGCGTGCGTTTGGTGCGTAGCCTCTGAGAGAGGAATGGCCGCATCACAGCCAGCCAGCGATCCAGACTCATCAGGCAGATCAGGTAGATAGAGGCATACATGTTCACACAGCACAGGTAGTGCACGGTCTTGCACAGCCCTGTCCCGAACAGCCAGCCACGCCCCGCTGCCAGAAAGTGGAGGAAGAACGGTGCACTGAGCAGCACCAGGGCGTCCGCCACTGCCAGGTTGAGCACCAGCAGGCAGGTAAGTGAGCGGCGTGCCACGCGGAAGACAATCGTCCACACCACAAACAAGTTCCCGGGAAAGCCCAGGGCGAAGGCTAGCGACAGCAGCCAGATCCCAACTTGATGGCTCACTGGCAGCGAGGGACTGGATGTAGTCGCATTGGACATCTTAGTCATGCAAGTACTGATGACTATCTCTCTGTGGTGCTGGAGGCTTTTTTGCTTTGGGTCTAGAGCGATGAAACAGGAAATATTAAATGAGTTTGACAACAAGCCAATTTCTAAGTAAAAAGCATGCAAAGAAGAACTAACGAACTAACGAACTGCATTGTCACATGCAACATTACTTGAGGGTGTGAAAAAAAAGGAAAAAGAAGAAAAGCATAAACAATCTTTATATTATGTGCTGAATGGACAAATTAAGCAAAATATTCCATTAGTACAATGTGTGCTATTGCACACACTTTTGCATAATTGCAGATTATTGCGTACTAATCTTTGTACTAGTGCTGGTTCAGTAAGCATGGTGTGCTCACGCGCTTGGACTGACGCACACACTGTTACAAAATCATTCATGGAGATTACACATTGTTTTGCAATTCATATCATTTTTTTGTAGAACTAGTATTACACATGTAACCTGGCAGTATTATAGTAGTATAATCATAATATTGTATATTATTTCAATAGTGCATGTAAATTTCTACATAAACATCTCTGTTGCAGCTATAATATACTGTTCTTTTTCCTGGTAGTTAAAAGAAAGCAAAAAACTCTTTTGGCTAGAAGCAGGGGACATAAGCAATATCTAAATCTGAGCTACTGAACTTAGCTGTATGTGTACTGAACCATTTGCATACCGAACCACTGTTTTTATAACGATTTGGAAATATAGAGCATGATAAGTCTGCAGAACTTTTGCTATCAATACAGATCATATTTACTATTTTCCATACTGTTTACTGTCCATACTTCTACCTTACAGGTAAGTCTCCCAGAATGATTTTGAAATCATATAATGGGGAGAAAAAACAAGTGGATAATAACAAAGAACTGAAAGAGCAGGTGTTACCCCACCGAGGAAGAGCCTAAAGTGTGCTACAGGCAATATGACAGGCAATTTGCTTATGCAGTCATCAGAAATGCAGCAGCTCGCGAGCCTCCGCGACGCATGCATTGCACTTGTCAGATCTGGCCCAGCATATGCAGACTACACAAATCTACACAGGCCTGGTCTGCACTTCATTCTTTGGTCAGCAACAATAATTGCTGTTAAAAGCAACATGGGGAGCAAATAGAAATGAGTTAAGAAAACCAAAATTTTATCTTTCAACTCTGGACCAGGTTCTGTTTGGTGGTCCCTTGCAACCAGCCATCAGTATCTTTAAAGAAATGCTTGGTTTCTGAGGTGTTGTACAACTAGAATATGCAGTAATTTGAATATGAAATAAAAAATTCTTAAAAAATAAATCTACCCCTTTCAGATATTTATCTACATCTGCTTCCTCTTTCTGTCTCATACAAACATAAATATGTGAAATATGAGTGTTGGTAGCTGAGTGCAGGGCTTAAAGGCACTGTGATTTGAGAATATGCCTAACTGGAAGCATCATCTGTATTAGTATGTGTTAATATCAGTGTGATTTATAGCCTAAGTGTGCCATCAGAAAGCAGAATTTTGGCAGTTGTATGATCATCACTCTGAACTGGAAGGTAGATTTATCTGGTGTTGCCTCCATAGTCCAAAAGGCACATCAGAAGTGTCAGCCTGTGGTAGGCCTGTAGGAAAAACTGACGCTGGACTCCCACTCGTTTTTGTTAATGTACTCTAGACATACCTTGATACAGGTAACCCGCAAGGAAAACAAATCATTTATCACAGACAAGAACTGTACTAACTAACTAAAGTTTGGTGAGAGAATTGTGCACCACGCCTGCTAAAAATGGCCAGTAATGTCACACTGGACATGCAGTGCTAATAACCACAGGCAGTTACAGCACACTAGTATTACACCAAATACTGCAGAATGCTGCAAAGCACTGCTGCCCAATACTGATTTTTAGCAACAACATTGAGATACTGCATTTTGGACAGACTAGCTAGTCAAGCTATTCAAATACTATTATTTCTGAACCAACCTGTCAGCCACTTGCCTGGAAAGATGGGCTCAGTATTCAGCTGTCTTCCTGCTCACCATTATGAGTCACTAGGTTCCTGGATGGCTTAGCTTGCGACCCAGTGAGCTATCCCCACTCTCCGCCTCTTCCTGTCTCAATGCTGAGAGGAAGCTGAGGTTACCACAGCCAGGAAACAGGGGTGGCTACAGTCAAACATGTAGCAACATTGCCTTTGAATCACACACACACACACACACACACGTGCACCCCCTCCCACACACACGCACCCACCCCACTCATCAATCCCAGAAGAGAAGTTAAAAACACAAAAAATAATTAGTGCAGAATTCTGTAATTGTCTTTAGCTTTCATTAACCTATCTGCTGTAATGAGTTGTCTGATTGTCTTCACTTATATGTTGTACTTCTTTGTCTGCAGATGGTTATTATTATTATAGCCTATAATCACAGTTGTCCTGCCAACAGTTGTCTGTTATCATAGATATAGCTGTCTGTAGCTATATACGTTGGTTATAGCTTTCTAATGTACTAAATAACTGCATTTGAGCTGTATTCCTTGTATGAAAAGAGCTATACAAATAAAGATTATTATTATTATTATTATTCATGTTATTATTGTGGATATTGACCTTTTCCCAAAAGGCTAATCCAGATATCATATGATCAATTCCTTCTGAGTTTTATTGTGGCAAGTAAACATGACATGAGTGAAACCCTGAGTTCCGCTTGCCCAGCGGACGTGGTTTCACCATCCCCTCTTTGAGCTTTGCAATGCACACTCTGCCTGTACAGCACGAGCCAGCTGGAGTTATTCAACCGCCCTTCCCTTTTCCAACGACAGAACAGATGTTCCGATGATGAAGGATTTGAAGCATCGACTGAGACTGACGTCTGCCTGTGAGTCTGTCCACGCCGCGGCATGCCATCGTTATTAGCGAAGGGACCTCTACAACAGGTACCATAGTCCAGCAATGGCTTCTCTTTATATATATATATACCTGGAAGGGAAATGATTAATACCAGATTAACAGTACTACTAGCTGGTAATGTACTGTGCTAAATGTGGTTCTTTAAGCAGTAGGCGTGTGAATGTTGGAGGGACACATTACCGCTGCATTCTCGCTGAAGGGAGACATGCTCAGCTAGCTGGGACATAACAGATGGAATCCTTCCAAATTACACTGTGACATGATATTATTATCGCAATGTGCGGTAGCTACACGCAGATGGTCAGAAGATAGGGGAAAGCTGAATTGAATTAGCTGCAGTGCACGAAGTGCCTGGTGCATTGCGTTTGAGGAATTCTGGGCCGCACAAAAATACCTTCAATACGTTCAAATCTTCTATAGTTTAGGGGTCGGAGTGAAGCTCTAGAAGCATGACAGCAAGGTATGATTCATGATTTATTCTAGATGGAACTGGTAAAGGGAAGGAGAGCTGGGTGTGCAACTTTTTGTTGGCTCAGAGGAGTTTGCAAATACAGGAAGATCTGCTGGAAGGACGCGAGTGTAGCCCAATAGGGGAGGCTGAGGTCATGCAGGGACAGTGTGTAATACAGAGTGATTTACAAGGCATGGGGACTGGATGATGGAATAGGGGATCTGATTGGCACTACTGGGACGCAAGCAAATAGGCGAACTGAGCAAATAACCATTTTGCTCGCTCATGAAAAACGAACCAACCAGAAACTGCCTTAAAGCCAATTCTCCTGGTCTCTCTTCCTTAAAAATGGACACTTTTTATTTGTAAGAGTTTGTCACTGGGAGCAGAGAGTCTTGGACTTTGCTCTGTTCCTAAAACATCCATACCCTCGACATGTCTCAGAAATGGCAAATAGAAAGCAAAGCACATGTAGGACTGAAGGAAGATATATGAGCCTGCTTCTTACTGTAAAACCAGTTCTTCTTGATTCACTTAGGGATTGTCAGGAAAATCCTGCCTTTGTTTTGTTGATGCGTGTTTTCCTGGGAAATATACATTTTCTTGCTGTACATTCTCCGTTAAAATACGTACTTGTTATTTTTGTCAGGCAGATAATAACCGACTTGTTGCTTGTATTCTTCTTCCACGCCACTCAAAGATAATAGGAAATAGCAGGAAACAGGAAATAACTAACAGCCCATAAAATACAATTGAGTAGAATTAAAAGAATCTGCAGTAATTCAATTCAATTCAGGTTTTTCCTCTCTGTTATAGAATCCAGATGCATGATGATGGAATTCACTTCCTCTACAACTACTTTGTCTTTCGGCCTGGATTCAAACTCCACTTGTTTTTCCGGCCACTTCTCTCAGGTGGTTGGCATTACCCTGCTGGTAGTTGCCTTGGTAGTAGGTCTACCTGGCAACTTGTTTGTGGTTTGGACCGTCATGTTTCGGCTCCGCCGGAGATCCATCACCGCCTTGTTAATCCTCCAGCTGGCGGTAGCTGACTGCCTGGTGCTGTTGAGTGCGCCTTTCTTCCTGCGGCAGCTAGCAGCACTAGGGATGTGGGAATTCGGGGACGGCGCTTGCCGTATGGTACACTACGGATGCGGTGTCAACATGTACGTCAGCGTCTACCTGATTACCCTGATGGCCGGCGACCGTCTCCTAGGCGTCTCCCGTCCTTTTATGTCGCAGCGCGTCCGCACCAAGTCTCGCCTCAGGCCGGCGATCGGAGCGATCTGGGCCCTGGCCGTGCTGCTGTCCATTCCGGTAGCCGTCTACAAGCACGTGGATTCAAGGCGTTGCTGTGTGCCTGATTACCCCAGCCAGGGACATGAGGTGTTCCACTACTGCCTGGAGATAGTGGCGTCCTTTGTCTTGCCATTTAGCGTCCTCGCTATCTGCTACTGCCGAATCTCCCGCACTCTGCAGGCCGCCCAGGTCCGTTGGCGCCGCCGCTCTCGCCGAAGGACTGGCCGCCTTATTGCGCTCATCATGGTGAGTTTCATCCTACTCTGGGCGCCCTACCAGCTGGTCAACATGTTGCAGACAAGTGCACTCCTGGCCGGCGAAAGAGGGGAGAATCTACTGAAAATATGCAGGAAGGTCCGGCCCATTGTTATCGCCCTGGCCTACCTCAGCAGCTCCATAAATCCTCTGCTGTATGCCTGCACTGGCTCCACCTTGGCTGGTACCACGAGACTCGGCTGCATCACCCACCTGTTGGAGGGAACTACCTCAGAAGTACACAGCAGGAGGGGGGAGAGTCAGGGGGATAGGGGGAGGGCTGAAGAGCAGAACGGGGAATCCCTGAGAATGGGGAACATCCCAGGAAACGAGAAAAACAAGGAAACGGAGTAAATGGGCGACCAAGCGAGCGAAGGGCTGGTACTACTGGCATATGCAACAATCCTGCTGAAAGACTCAAAGCAGAAAAAGGTAACATTTGAAGAGTGTAATGCTTATATGCAACAGAACATGACTGGATGATTGGAATCTATCAACACAACACACATGCACTGAAAAAACAGGTCACACACCTGAACACTGCCCTATATTTATATTTATATATATATATATATATATATATATATATTCATTCCATCAGAGTGTCTAAAACTAGGCATGCTTCTCTCATGCATGCGCCATTTAGTCATGAGATACTCTTCCTTTTTAGCATTTTCTCTTGTTTACTTAATTTCACTTAGACCAAAAAGAATCAAACATTTAAGATGTAATTGTTTTTAATATGTATATTTTTTTATTTTATAAAATCCAGTTTTTACATTCATTTTCACATTTTAGAATAAAAAATATATATTATTCCATCACACACATAATTGTATTTGTCTTTTTTGGGACTTGCCACTGACTGATTTTGATATATGTAATGCTTCCTCGCCCAATCTCAATAAAACTCAAAATGCATTAAACTACTAAACATTTAACCCATGTCCAGTTGGTTTCCACTGGGTAAAACCTGGCAGTTACTGACTTTGTACACTATGTCTCCAGTAGGCTTTAATTTCTCAAATCACCTCTGATGGACATTCAAATTCAATATCTCAAATTCCCTTCCAGCACCCTGGGGCAGGCAGCTGGTGTAGTGGTTAGGGATGCAACTGTGTAATCGAAAGACTGCTGGTCCCTGAGTCCCTGACCTGCAAGTACCGCTGAGGTACCCTGAGCACGATGCCGTCCCCGAGCACTGCTCCCTGGGTGCTCACGCACCTGCCCCCTGCTGTACCATGATGACACATGGAATAAATGCAGAGGACACATTTTGTTGTTGCGCACTGTGTGTCAACAGTGACAATTAATCACCTTTCAGCTTGCTAGTGCTGACTTCGCTTGGCATATCTGTGGCTACTATGGATAACTGACCTTTCTGGCCAAATCTCATACTAAATCCAACCCATGTGTCCAGTCCTCTGTAGAGCATCTTACAGACCCCAATCTGCATTAATGTTCATGCTGTTAAGGTAAACACGCCTCCCAATAATCTGTTTCACGCTGAGCTATGGAATCGACAGTGCATCAAGCGGCTG
>JAODKM010000016.1:13370321-13391927 GCA_026780845.1 Petrocephalus sullivani | reverse complement strand
GAAAAGGTGCAAGTCATCCACATTTAAAATAACCGCGATTCAGTTCAGTGTTACAGAAAACATGTATTAGACCAGACCCCAATCTGCATTAATGTTTATGCTGTTAAGGTAAACACGCCTCCCAATAATCTGTTTCACGCTGAGCTATGGAATCGACAGTGCATCAAGCGGCTGTCAAGAAAAGGTGCAAGTCATCCACATTTAAAATAACCGCGATTCAGTTCAGTGTTACAGAAAACATGTATTAGACCAGACTGCAGCTAGCCCTGGAATCTGGTGAACAGGCCACAAAAAACAGTGATAAGTGAAAACCTATGACAAGCTATGGCAAAAAGTAACCGGAAGGAACATATGAAGTGTTGCAATGCACAGCTACTGCTTATTCTTCGCACTTGTACTGACAGAGGACCCCACCTCGTTCAGACTCTGCCCTTCTCCCCCCAGTTCCTGAGCATCCCGGCTGATTTTCTGGCTTCTCTTGATGCTCGAGTCAGTGCTCTCAAACAGCCGTACCATGAAAGCTAAGCCTGCCTTCTGGATATAAGCCTTCCCAGCAAAGAAGTAGAGCACTGGATTGGCACAGCTGCTGACGAAGGCCAGGGCGGATGTCACTGTGCGGCTCGAGTGCAAGATTTCTTCCAACCTGTAATTGGAATCCTCATTACCTGCATGATTATGGTAGAATAATTATGCCTGTAGTCATGGATGCCGCTAGAGATTTTTGGCCCCATGAAAGCATATCGTATTGGGCCCCCAACCCAGACCAATCCAATTATGCTGTCAGTCGGGGGCCCTTGGAATCGTCTAACTTTCCCCCCCTTACGGCACCCCTGCCTATAATTAAAACGATGGCCGTCAAAGTAGGGCACATCTCCTGCGAAAAAATATACTTATATTCCTTTCATTTATTTTAATAGCATCTACTCCTGTGCATTTAAAACATTATTCCATCCAGCCATTCATCCATTTTCTGCAACCGCTTAACCTTCTGGGCTGGGGGGGGGTTCCAGAGCCCATCCCAGGAGCTACAGGCACGGTGCTAAAACTTTATTCAAGCATTAAAAAGAATGTGCATAAGAACTGTGCATAAATGCCATACCTGACTTTTAGGGGGGGAGAAATGGGACACAGCACAGCTGCTACCTGCAAGAAATCAGAGTGTCAGTGCTGGAGTGGAACGCTGGATCTGAGCAGCTATACTGGAAAATGCTCAATGCACATAATGTACTAATATTCTTAAATGGGAAAAGCAGGTTCCAGGTATTATTCATGGTAATTAAAGATAAGAAACAGTATCGCAAATGGTAATGGAAAGTGATGTTTGGTTTTATGTCGGTTAGTTTTGGAAGGAGTGTTTGCTTAGTTGTAGCTTTTAATACCATTTTCATGTTCTTATAGTTTTAAATTTCATTGGTGATAATAACCCTGGTGCACAAACAGACATCCGCTCACATGAGTACCTGCAGCATGTTGACAATGTGATAGGGGAGCCAGAAGATGGCAAAAATCACCACAATTGCCAAGATAAGCTTCTCGCTGCGTATCTTGCGGTGGAATCTCGTTTGCCGTATCCGCCGCAGAATACAGGCGTAGCTGGTCACAATCATCCCATAGGGCAGCAGAAATCCTAGCAGTGTCTCTAAGGTGTAGTGGAAAATAAGCTGCAAAAAGGAAGCATCGGGGTTGAACAATTGTACAATACTACAATCATGACCTGCAGGAAGGTTAAAATACCAAAATGGAGGGAGGATGAGGAGAGGATTACGTAGAGAATGAGAGGCACACATAATCAGTGCATGTCCCACCACTATCCCATGCCACTCACATGTTGCGGAAGTACGTGATTGGTGGTGCAAACTGTACTCCGAGTTCCACTGGTTTCATTCTTACAGTTCTGTCGGAATATCAGGACAGGGGAAGACAAGAAGAGCACCAGTATCCAGAGTCCTGCTAAAACCCACAGTACAGTCCTCCAGCCAAAGATGGCGCTCAGACGCTGGGGCAACATGATGGCCACCAGCCGGTACAGGCTCATGAGCGAGATGAGGAGGGTGGAAGCATACATGTTGGCATTGCACAGGTAGAATAGTACCTTGCACATGATGTTGCCAAACTCCCATGAGCGCTTAGCCAGGTAGACTGCAAAGAACGGCGTGAGTGCCATCAGAAAGCCATCAGCACATGCTAGGTGCAGGAAGAGCAGCGTGGGAACTGAGCGCTTCTGGGCACGTGCAAGGATGCTCCAGATAACGAAGAGGTTTCCAGGGCAGCCGAGGAGGAAGGCCAGAGCCAGGATGAGAGCGCCCAAAGCAGCGGACACGTCCCCCATTGTCTTCTGCCCACCTGTGGCATTGTGGTAGGGGGAAGGGAGTAAGCAAGAGGAGAAGGCAGTGTTGTTCTGTGCCATCGGAGTTCTCTAAGAGAAAGAGATAGATGTGTGGTTACAATGCTAGTAAATGATAAAAATGTTCAAGTTTGCAGTCACTTTCTTTTACAGAAAAAGGGTATTTTAGTCCATTAAAATAACATTTTTAATCAGAAATACAGTGTGGACATTGTTAATGTTGCAAATGACTATTGTAGCTGGAAATGGCAGATTTTTTATGTGATATCTAGTTTGGCGTAGGGCCATCACCAGCAACCATCAGTCCATTGTTCCAATGGCATGTTGGGTTTACTAATGCAAGTTTCTCATTTTAGACGCCAGATCTGACCATTCGAAATCCCTTTTGAACTTGTGTTAGCACAGCTGAAGACTGTTGTGCTGATTAGAGAAGCAATAAAACTGGCTTCTTTAGATCAGTTATATATTGTGGGTTAGACTGGTGTGGGGAGCCACCAAAATGACCCAGAACAAATAACTTTCTTCTGAAATTCATTGGTCTGTCCTTGTTCTGAGAAATGAAGGCTGTTCCATGGGAAACTCACCCCAAACTTTTTAACTGCAGTGTATGTCAACTGCATCATAGAAATAAATAGGTGTTGATTTGGTTATTCAAAGCAAGTAACAATTAAAAAACACCACATCACAGCAATGCAGGGAGTGTAAGACCTCTGCCTGTAAATTACCCTGAAGTCTAATTTCTTTCAGTAACCCAGTCAAGCTAAGATGTATAGTATTATGTACTTTTTCAACATTTTGATCAAATATAGCTAGTTATATAGTTATAGGCCTTGGAGAAAGTGAGTTAACAAGAAGCACAAGTTGCAAAACTAGCAGTAAACAAACTGAAATTACGGCACCTCAGAAATACAAAGGACCATTTAAAAGAAAGAGAAAAATAAACTGTGAGATTGCTAATCTAAATTTTCTGCGTAACTGAAAAGCCAGGAGGAGGAAGCGAAAAAAAGATGCCAACACAGAAATACAAAAGACTACTTAAAAGAAAGATAAAAAATAAACAGTAAATTGCCAATCTATATTTCCTACTGTATGTCACTGAAAAGCCAATACCATGTTAGTGGTTTTGCGAATTGTTCTGCTGTTTGGTAAAAGAGTGCGTTACATTGTTGCATATGGTCATGTATTTGATCTGTGTGTTAGATCAATGTATCTGATATCATTTTGTGTAAGATGGTTGAACGCCTGTGTTTCAGATCCCTATGTGCCAGTGTTACTTGTTTCTCCTAGGCTACTTCATCTGCAGAACAGAATGACACACATAAAGCAATGCATGCAGGTACTACCATACAAACCGCAACACACTGCGATATGCTGAAGGCAAATAAACATTTTTACTGGAACGTAAAAACAACTCTGAAGATGAAAATGGCAGTGCTTTTTTTACTTTACACAGTGTAGCGAGCACTACATGCAAATATACGTATTCTTACACAGAGAAAAATACACATATGTACACTCACTTGAACTTCTTAATACTTAAACTTCTTAATGCTTAATACTTTCAAAACAAATTGCCAACACACCAAAGTATTGCTTTTTTTTTGGGTGATTTAATATAATAAAGAGGCCTCTTACTCCACGGGTACCAATCCATGGGTACAAAATCCCCACAATTTTTTTTAGTATCCTTGTCAGGAATTATTTTTAAATATATCTCCACATGATTAGGAATGTAAGCACACATATTCATACATACGTACGTACATACATAAATACATACACGCGCACTAAAAACACCCCAGTCACTCACATCTGTACGCTGCAGCCTACATAACTACAAAATTCTCAGTCATGAGCTCACTCACCTCTTACTTATGTGTTGACCCAGTACACAGAGTGTAAATGAGATTCTGAAGGACCTCGGCAAAATTCAAAAGATACTTGCAGCTTGAAATGAAGATTACTACTATTTACTACTGCCTTACTTCTTAATATCCTTCTTTTCAACTCCCCACGCCCACTCTTAAACAAATTACCGGGCAAGTGAGGGCTTGCGACAAACATGCTATCCCACATATCCTGCTAAGCTGTTACGCCACATTTTACATTTTAAGGCAAGGTTGTATCTGTGTCACTCACACCACTCATTTTTAAAGGAATACGACTCACAATGAGTCGGACATCTATCCTGGCACACAGATGCGTAAAGCTTCTAAATAGTACTTAATCAAAATTTAAAAATCAGTGCTCTACCCACACACACATCAATTCACATCAAGCCCATAGCCAGAAATTAATGTTAGGGGTTTGGGGTGGCAGATTTTGCTGATGGGGGTAGGGGGGTTCTCCTTCAGTACATTATGCTGGCCAGGGAGTGGTGGGTGGTAGATTTTACCAAATGGGAAGCAGATGCAAATTTTTAAATCTTGTTATTTCACTACCTGGATAAGTGTGCAATCAGTAGAGGACAAATTTCAGGGTGGGGGGGGGGTTAGATTTCTCTGTGGCTACGTGAGACAGAAACTCCCTGGATCCACCCTTAGAACAGTAAATCCAACTGCTCTCTCCACAAACTTTTCTTTCCAAGATACTCCCTGTTTAACTAGGTGGGTCAGTTAATTTCCAAGAACTAGAAATTGACTCCACTCTTTTCTCTGTGCAGTAGCCATATGTTTCTGTACCATTAATATTACTGCTAAGCTGCACATTGTAAGAACTTTTTGTCCACCAGACCTACTATGACATTTTGTCAAAAAAACTGGACCAAGGTTTTTGTCTTTCCTGCTAATGCTAGCATTCATTATTTCATACTACTAATGCTGTCCCCTACAAGGTCTGCTAGGAACTGAGGACTGATGGTTAAATCCAGGAGATCAGATGTTGTCTTATGTGAATATGCAGCTCAACTCCTAGGCCAAGTTATCGTAACTCTTTACTGACAGGATGGCTATAAAGACACTGCAGATGTTCGAAAATGCTGCAGCACGTCTGGTATTAATCAATTGAAATCCTCCCAGGTGACACCTCTCCTTGTCTCTTTCAATTGGCTCGCTATACTGTAGGTGGTCATATCAAATACAAGTCTTTGATGCATGTTTTCAGAGCTGTTAATGGAACTACATTGAGTCCCTTATTTGGAACTGACCTGTTGAGCCCCCACAGTGTACTCTATGGCTCTTTCCCCAATGCTAACTTGAAATTAACATTGTATTTTGTTCCCGGATGCTTTTATCTAAAGCGAAAAACATTTGAGAAAGCAGTCAGACAGCTCCTGGAGCATCTGAGCTTGCTAAATGGCCTAATGGTGATATCACTTTGCTAACCTTGGTTTTTATACCTACATACACTTAGCATGTAATAATTATGCCTTTTTGTTTATTATATTTTATTCATTCACAAACCTGGGACTGCAAACCTAAACTGTATTTAAAGTTGAAAAATGTTGAATGTTGAAAAATAGTTGAAATAAGTAAAGTTTGGAGGGAATCTGCAGGGACAATGATATGTAGACAGGAAATGTTAGTCAGACACTTCTGTTGACTTCTGTTGCTTTAAGACTGCCCTACTAGAAACTGTACTACTAAAAAAAAAAAAACAAGGCCAATTTCATACATCCTTTTAAATATCAGTGACACTATCAGTTGATTTAGACTTTTTAGAAATACTGACTCATCAAAGATCAAATATACTGATCATACACTAATTAGCCATAACTTTAAAGGAACCAACCAAATATTGCGTAGGTCCCCATGTGCCGCCGAAACACCTATGAACTGTCAAGGCATAAACTTCAAAAGGTGTCTGGTGGCATCTGGCACGATAAATTTTTTTCTGGTCCAATGCCGATATTAAAACTTTGCCGATAACCATGCCATTCCAACATTTTTCTCATTTATCATTTACTCAGCATTAAATAAAATATTTGTATCACAAATGCTTTTCTGGATGAATGGGCAAAAAATCCCACAGACACACTCCAAAATCTTCTGTAGAGCCTTCCCAGAATGGTGGTAGCTATTATAGCAGTAAAGCAGGGACATATGGATTTAGAATGGGATGTCATTAAATTTCCTGTAGGTGTAATGGCCAGATATCCCAGTACTTTTGACCTTATAGTGTATCTGTATTTAGCATTGCAGCTGCATTGTTTGAGTATGTTAAATATAAAGGACATGTTGCTCAAACTAAAGCTATGCTACAGGAAGTAGTCCATGGCTAACATGATTTACACAAGTCTGCTTTGTTTTATTCAGTAACTTTCACAAAAAAAATTGTTTGGTTAGAAATATTTCAAAGTGTAAAATATATCTGTTGCCAAATGAAATATAATAAAGAAATCAATTCTAAAAATACCACTGTATACCCCAACTAGGCATTTCTAGACCAAAAGTACACAGAAGCCTCCAGTACAAAGTCAAGTCAACTCAAGTCAAGTAGGCTTTATTGTTGTGCTAACCATACACAAGTATACACTGGTACAAGACATCGTTTGCCCAGGACCACAGTGTAACAAAACACCAAACTTTAAAAAGAATTTAAACCTGAAGACATCGTTTCCATAAATTTTACTGCGTTGAGACAGAAAAATTTGCATTAGCTTTACATTATTTGCATGCTACAGTTTTGATTTTTTCTTCCTTCAGCATAAAGTACACCCTTCACATTCATGAGAGTCCAGATCCCTGGAAATGTACTGTATAGATTCGCAAAGAATAGGCATCCCTAACCTCAACTCATTACAGTCCACTAGTTGCTGGCTGAACGATAACACAAAAAGTATTTATATATACCAATTTCTAAACACAAAGTACCGTACTGTGCACTTTGCATGTCAGTTCCTATCAAGACCTTCTTATATATTATACCAACCACCTACATTATTCCAGTGTATGTACAAAGTTACTGCAGTATACACTGGGAACACTACATTTTGTACGGGTGATTAAAAATGCAAGATTAACAGCACTTAATTTATAACAAAGTTTATAAATTACTGCAAGCAATCTAAGATTCCATGGTCACAAAGACAGCCAACACGTGAGTGAGGCTGGTTGCCGAGATAGATATATGTTGTACCCAAGACAAGATTTTTAATACTGGAGACATACCCTTACGCCAACAAATATTATGTATTACTAATATTTATATTTTATATGATTTAATGTGATCCCAATCATTTTCAATATTTTTTGCTTACGTGTTGTGTGCGAGCTTTCGGCAAGATCCAATAATCCTGTTTAATTGTGCACAGCCAACTCACAAATAGCCAAACTGTGAATGTAAAATGCTCAAAGGCGAAGGGGTGACTGCATTTCAACACAGTCGACATGACAGCTCTGATGCACATGTGTTGCTGAACAACTAGCCATCGCGTGACACTCATTTCTGTTTATGTCTGTGACACGCTAAAGCTACAAGAAGTTAGGTGATTTTTCAGGCTAGACCTATCTATGATGGAAAATCTGATCAGATTTCTTACTCCTTCGCCCCACAGTTATCCGATCCAGCATTTTTGCCAGTTTTGGCTCAATAGTGGGTATTGGATCTGTGCCTTCTCTAACCAAGAAAAGCTTGCCTCAGTAGTGGCGTGAACTTGGTGCTGTCCTGGCAGACTGGGAACTTTTGCTCCTGTACAACATATGTCCAGACCAGGGACTTCCTAGTTAGGTGTGAAATGAGGTAAGCCACTTTTGACTGTTACATTAAGAAATGACCCAGCTGCCACTCAAACATCAACAAGCCTTGAGTAAAGAACCCTCAACAAGTCCCATGAGTACCATTGAAGTGCTGAAGTGGAGCTTAAGCTTATGCTGGGCTCTCACAGGGTTAAATCATGCTGGCACAAGTTTAGTGCAAGCACATTTGCAGAGTGCCACCAGCCCCTAAAATACATTCACACCCTATCATAGTGAAATCCAAAAAAATACACATAAACAGGAAGTTAAAAAAAAGAAAGAAAGAAAGCAGAAGTCCAAACTGATTAAAAGCAACATTTATGAGTTGCTCAGTTTGCTGCTCTGAGTTCTACATAAAAATTGCATGACAAAGCTAGCATCGTAAAATCATTTGCTGATTAAGATATGAAATGATTACGATGTTCTACAATGTGACAAGCAAAATTATAGCTATACTAAGGCTGAAATGGGAGTACTACAGTTACGAGTCTACTTACACAAAGCCTACTCCACACTTACACCACTGTAAACTTTTTGTAAGTAGAAAGAGTACACTCTTATTGATAAAAAGCACAGCATAGTATATACATAAACCAATAACATTTTATTGTTTATTATCATTATTATTCTCAACTCCGTTATAATCTTATGGGACCACCATTGTACATCCGGTTCATCATATGCGGTCATTATGTGTGAGCCATCGCAGTGCCTCATTGTAAACTAACCAACCAACCAATCAGAGCACAGCTAATCAGAATATTAACGAGCCTACCAGAAAAGGAAAAAAAGTCTGCTAAATAATAGCCCCCACTGTAAAACCACTTCTTGTTATTTTGCAATCAAGCCAAGTTCACATGTGTTGTATGTAGACACCAGTGAACAATTCATAATATTGAAAACTATGCATTCTATTGCACCTTTAACTGAAACAGTGCTGGTCAACCCATTAGGCAACTTAGGTGGCTATCTAGGGTGCCACAGCATGCCAATTTCACTTTGTCTGGGACAGTGCATGCCACATAGCACTGTTCATGGTCCTCACACCCCTACAAGCACTTGCGCCCTCTGTGGTGTGCCAAAACAAAAAAGCCACGCAAATCAGAAATGATGCCCTTAAACGATATATAAAATTATATATAATTTTTTTATGTATTAAAAGATATTACAGTAAATATTACAGTAATAGTCTGATTTTCATTAATATGCATGTGAATTTGTGATGCTGATCATCTTGAATCACAATAATCTGTCTTTGAAAGTCATGGTTCCGAAATTTATTTGCTGTCAGTCACAGTTTGTTTCTCTCTAATAGGTAATGCTGTGATTGTTAAGTGTATGGAAGGCAGATTTTTATAATATATCAAATGCATACCTAGATTAGCTACCAAAGACTTTTTTGTGCCCTGAATAAATGCTCAGAAATGTGTCTGAGATGTAAGATTTTGGAAATCGGCTGTTGTAATGTAGATTTCCGTAGGCACATTACAGAGTACATTCCACTGAAATACGTGATTTTTTTGTCTTAGCGTCTAAGAAGCTGAAGATTGTACTTCTTTGAAGGAAAAACCTGAGCAGGAAACACCATTTTAAGTGTTCTGCCAAATCAGCATCTACGATGTATCAGTCTGAAACTGGAAAAAAAAAACAATAGAAAAACATTTCCATAACTGACACACCATGCAGGATTTTAAGACACTAAGCTCCCTGATGATATTCTAAGGAGGAAATTATCATGTGCATTACATGCGTACACCTGGAGAAACTTTAACTAATTAACTAATTCTGGCCAATAAGAATATGTTTAAATGCCATTAGGTCTGAACATAATAGTACATGCAAGAATTACTAAAGGAATAAAAAAGGACCAGGGTTTATTTTAAGTTTGTGTGTGCTGTGTAAATATACTTCAATAAGTGAGCCGTGATGTTACAGCGCCACCTGTCAGTAGAGTCAATGCACTGTCTTTTATTAATTGATGTGGCTGAAGTTTCAGACTTTTCTTTCCATGTTTTACTATGCTTTGCATTTGTAAAATGAGCTTACCCTTGTTGTAGACCCTGTATTCTTAAAGCAGGACTGTGGAGCTCCAGATTGGAGGGAGGGTTTTAATTGTCATGTGTTCTGAGGTTTTATAACTATGTTAATTGTAGTAAAAAAATATTTTGAAATGCATTTAATAATAAACGATTCATAAAGATTTTTTAAAAAATCAATAAAACTGTGTTCTTTGTAATCAGTGATCTATAAATAGTATCAATAATGTCACTGGATGTTAGGAATAATGATTCACTTCTGTTTTGGGGTCTAAAGAACTGAGGATTGTGCTGCTGGGTTTTAAGTTTTAAGTTTTAAGCCAATGACAGCGGCTCTCTTACATGCGCAAGTTTATTGAGAAGTAATGGGGTCAGAGGCACGGCCAAGACGGTGGTTGACACTCCAGGATTTCATAAGCTTCAGCACTTCACTGACGATGTGGGACGAGACATAACCCGATATATCGCACATTTCTCATTGTAATGAAGGTGGAAAAATTTACAATAGAAGAACATCAACCGAATTTGATACTTGTTTTGAGAAGAGGCCTTTAAGCGTGCCGCTGTCCTTTTCATCCATAGAGATCAGCTTGAAGAGCCATTGAAGAATTTGTCTTAAAATGAACAGATGAGAGAATTTGTGAAGACGTGTGGATTCATGTTATTGCTAACTGAAATAACAATAAACAGGGCAAGCATAGGAAAAACACAGCACAAGTAAAATTCTTAATGGAGATTATAGAGAAGACTGTGGAAGAGACTGGCTGCTACACTTATGAGATACTTCAAACTGAACATCAGGACATACAAGAACATGTAAAAGCCAAATCCAAACTAATCCTGTTAGGGATGGGAGTAGGGGCATTGCTGCAAGGGTTCCTTGGAGTTGCATACACTGTTTACGGCGGAGGCAGTAGCAGGATTGGCTGGGGGCATAACTTGAGCAAAGATTAGATGCACCGTGGCTGGAATGATTGTAGGAGGGGGTATTGGATGTGTACTGGCAAAAGAGGAATATTCTCTTTAGGGGGTTATTAAGAAAGGGTCATTTCAATTCTGTAGCCGAAGGTGCAGGAAGTGGCTCTGCAAGCAGAGGATTGCTGAGGATGGCTGTAGCTGCCACACTAAGGAGATGTTTCAAGCTGCAGAGCGTGGCGTACAATATGGAATTAAAGTAAGCAGGGCAGTAGGGGGCGCCATTATAGGAGTGCTATTATCCGTACTTGTACAGAGAATGACACAAATTAGCCGTATCATCATTAATGAAATATGAAAAGTTTTTATAGTATTTAGCATATAGTATAAATGTCTCAGATAGACTTGTTTTACTTAACATGTTGATGCAAAATGCAGATAAAATCTACAAATGTTAGGATGTACTGTACAAAGACAACCTGCCTTTTTTAAACTTGTAATTGTGCCCCAGGTCAACACAGCACTGGCAAGGCACACCTTTCAAAAGATGCATCAGAAGCTGGGGGAGGCGGTACAGCAATTTGTGACTCACCTGCGGTAATGGTGGTGATTCCGGCAACCAGAGAAGGGGTGCGATTCTGAGCAGAGGCACACCGGCGTATGCCTTTAGGAAGCTACTAGAAGAGGTTGTAGATTGATGCTGGTCAGTGCCCAAGTAACAGCTTCCTGCTGCGAGAGCATAGAGGAACAGACGTCAGCCATGTTGTGCACAGCTGAAGTGGGCACAGAGACAGTGAATGATGCACAGAAAGAAAAAAAGGGACAATGCATAAATGGAAATGCTAAAGTAAAGTCAAACAGAGAAGATTAAAACAATAGACAGTGCTACCGGTGTGGGAAGAAAGATCATCTGGGTAGAGATCCCAAGTGCCCTGTACGTGGACAGGTATGCCACAAATGCCAGGGAAAAGACCATTATGCAAAAATGTGTCACACAAGGGCATTTAAACCAAAACAACATATGAACAATATGGATGCACACAAAAACTTTGCATTTTCAGTTAATGACAATAGTATGCCCAAGAGACTTAACTTCTGTGTAGGCGGAGTAAACATGAAAATGTTGATCGATTCTGATGCAACAAGCAATATAATAAGTGAAAATGTGTGGGAAAAAACTGAAGTCAAAAGGCATATGTTCCTAAGACAGAGAGGAGACTATTCATATGCTTCTAAGAGGCCATTAGTGGGCAAGGGTGCATTCAGTGTGAGGTTTTGATTGGAAACAAAACTGAACAGGTTCATCGTAATTATGGACAAGGGTGAACTACTGCCAGGAAAAGAGACTGAAACACAACTCAGGGTTCTGAAGATAGCCGCGGATATCGTGAATATTAAAGACATCAAGCATAATCATGCGCATACCATTCAACCTAAGGGAGGCAGTAGAATCTAGGATAAAAGAACTGATTGACTTGGACACTGAATCTCTGTCTCCAGCTCAGTCTGGATATGCGCTGGGCTTATGAGGATGTAGTGAGAGAGCACTTTCCTATCTCCTCGGCTCAACAATATTCAGCAAGCTGGATCTCAAATAGGGCTAGCACCAACTTGAGCTGACTCCTGAGTTGCGTGACATGACCATAATTGCAACACACCACAGAGTGTACAGATTTAAGACGCTGCTATCTGGGGTATCTCCAGCCAGTGAACAGTAGCAGCAGGAAATAGCCAATAGTTGTTGAGAATATTTCAGATGATGTGATCACCCATGCACGTGACCAAGACACTCATGACAGGTTGCATGTGGCCATGGCAAGACTCAGGGAGACCGGGCTAACACTGAACCCAGAAAAGTGCCAGTTCAACAAGGATAGATTGAATTTTATGGAGATCCTGTTATCAGAGAAAGGCATCAGACTGACTGCGGGGAGAGTGCAAACTGTTACAGAGGCATGGGGGGCAGCGAATACCACAGAGTTAAGGAGCTTCCTTGGGCTTGTGGGTTAGTGCGACAGATATGTCCCACAGTTCACAACGCTGTCAGAGCCACTATGACGCCTGAGGGACATACCTGCTAAGTTCGGGCCAGAACAGAAAAAAGCCTTCAATCCTCTCAAAACAAAGTTAGCCAGAGCTGCAACCTTAGTATATTCTGACAGAGATGCACCAACACAGGTAACTGTGGACTGCGAGTCCAGTTGGTTTGGGAGTAGTACTAGTACAAAGCCAAAAGGGTGTTAATGATCCAGTATGCTATGGGAGCTGTAGTGTAACTGGTTGTGGGTGGCATTGGGTCTGGTATGGGCCTGTGAGAGGCAGCACCCATAACTCTATGGGAAGAAATTTGACCTGGTTACAGACTATAAACCATTGGAAGTAATCTATGGTCCCAGATCTAAACCACGTGCACAGATAGAGCAGTGGGTACTGAGGCTACAACTGTACAAATTCAGGGTGGTCTACAGCGCAGGAAGAAACAACATCGCTGATCTGCTCTCAAGATTACATATGAAAACAGCAAAAGAAATGGAACATGAGCACAGGGCATAAGAATACATTAGATCTGTGGCAGTAAATGCAATGTCAAAAGCACTTACCACCAGACAGGTGGGAAAGGAAGCAGCTACTGACCCAGAGCTACATGAGGTATATATGGCAATAGCAAATGGACATTTTGAGAAATGTAAACTGTATGCAATTGTCACAAGTGAACTTTGCACAGTAGGACACCTGGTCCTCCAGGCACATGTATAGTGGTTCCCAAGGCCCTAAGAACACGAGCACTTGCACTAGTGCATTAGGGACATGTGGGCAAAATGAGAACAAAACAACATCTCAGAACCAAGGTGTAGTGGCCTGGCATTGATAGAGAAGCTGAGTGACCACAAGGCTTGCAATGGCTGCCAAATAGTAGCTAGAACTGACCCACCTGAACCACTGAGACCCACAGCACTACCTGATGGACCCTGGCGAGACATTGCCATTGACAGACTTGAAACTCTATTGTCTAATCACTCCATTCTAGTGGTAGTAGGTTACATTACTATCATTACCTTCAACATGACATCATGACTGTCACCACAACAGAGAAGACCATAGATAGCCTGGAGTCGATCTTGAGTAGGCATGTACTGCCAGTCACGTGTAATTATGATAACAGTCCACACAATACTGCGAAGACAACGAGATCGTACATGTGAAAACGACACTGAAATGGGCACAAGCCAATGGAGAGTCAAAATGCATCGCTGAAGAGAATCAGGACTACCCAATCAGATTGGACTGGTCGGAAAAAGGAATTGAGGAAGTGTGTGACTGTGTACAGAAGCATGAATCATACCACAACTGGTAAGAGCCCTGCCGAGCTGCTGTTCAACAGGAAGGTGAGAAGTAAGTTGCCAGAACTCATTGAACTACGTACTGATCTGGAAGAGTGTGATCGTGACAAAGAGCAAAGTGTATGCAGATGTGTACAGAGGAGCACAGCAGTCAGAAGTCACTGATGGTGACATTGAGATGGTACAAAGTTGACAAATTCTCAACAACATGCCAGGTAACACTTCCCAAAATCATCAGCAAGACTGGAAATTAGACCATAGCAGAATCTCCAGCAGGAGTGAGGTATGCTAGAAATACCACCTTCATCAAGAAATACAGAGGAAATGGACCGGAACTGGAGAGACCGGAGGATGAAGACAAGCAGAATGAAGACAAGCAGACTGCCGGGCCTCAAGCTCCACAAAGCTGTTTTCTTGAACTAATGAGTGAATTTGCCATTGTTCATGTGGCAATGCCACTACAGGCAATATAAGCTAATAGAAGGTAATAGAAAAGTATACTGTTAAGGCTTAGTTGATATGTCAAAATGATAGTGGTAAAGTTAATTTGAAATTGTCGAGATTTATTTATCTTAAGGCTGTCCCGGGGTTTGATTCCTGTAAAAGAGAAGGGAGTGTCACGTGCAGAGTTAATATCCCAGTTGGAATGTGGGAGGGGGTAGGTGCATGACAGATATACCAGAAGTTAATAATTAAAGGAGCGGGAGTTGGTGGCGCGAGAGCGAACCGAGAGGTGTCATCTGTGTGCCGGGGATTAAATTCGATAATTACTGCGTAATTTATCAATAAGTCAGGGATGTAACACTGGGCACCAGTTATTTTTTCCCCCAATAGAGATCATAATTGACTAAAATTCAAAACTTCATTCCAGTCTTAAGTATCATTGATTTTAATACAACCAGTGATTGAACAAAAGTGAGTAATTTATTTATTCTTTTGTGCAGAGAACCTAAGAATCACTCCATAAGAATAATGAGTTGCTTGTTGAAATACTGTATAGGTTACACTAGCATACAGTTTCGTTCCCCCAATGGTACTAAAATGTTCATCAGAGTCCATTTCTATACCTTAAATTATACTAAAAGGTACACTTACCTACAGCTAGGGCACAACTGACAGACATTTGGCAGCCCCAGAGGCAAGTAATTGTATCCTCAAAGGTACATATTGGTACTTTTTCTGACAGTGTAGTCAACATAACATGAACTCCGGAATAATCATCATTTCTGTCAGTCACTTGTGCATAATGGGTGTTGGGTGTTTGTGGGCAGAACATGTATCTTTTTGAAATATGGCTCTGCCACACTTGCTATCAAACATCTGGTCATCCAAATGAATTATAATGGCAGGTTTTCTTTGCCCAAGGCGTTGAGCAACTACTTATATTTTATGTACGGCTGAGTAAAATTACTGAACAGAAACTGAAACTATAATGAATTGATACATTAGTCCATCTCCTAAATTCACACAGCCACATGAATGAATTAAAGAGCGCAAGAAATGGGAACACATTTCAGAGATCGGGGTGAAAGTCTACGGCATCGTCTTTTTATAAACGTATAGTTCAAAATCTGCTAAATAAAATGCTTTATTATGTCATAACTGTCAATACATGTGGACGAAAGTCTCTACCAAACCAGCAAGGTAAATGTGAACAAATACCCTCCCACTTGCAATGACATAGAGGCGTATCCACCGTGCCGTCGAGGTGAGGCTGGAATCTCAGAAAGCAGGTTGCACAAAAGAAAAACACCGACTGCAGACGCCGGGCACTTATAAGCGCGTATTATATAATGCCGCTATTATGAAGTTAATGAAGCGCGTCGCATGTTCCGAGTGACAGCCACGAGGCAGCGCGGGCCGTTCCGGGGAGCGTCGCCGGGGGGGAGCGTCCGGGTCTGATTGGCTAGCGCCGGGTCCCGGGTCGCCGCGGAGCTCCTGTGCGCCCGATGGCTGCGAGCAGGGAAGCCGGCAGAGCCTGAGCGAGCAGACGAGCGAGCGGCGGGAGAAAGCAGCCATTATATAAGAGGAAGGCCGCCGAGGAGGAAGCAGCGCTCGCTGACGCCGGAGCTGCCTCCGCGGGATGCGCCGCTCTGCCCCGCACTCGCCCCGCCGCCGCTTAGCTCCCCCGAAGTGCCTCCCCGGCCCACCATGAAGGCGGAGAGAGCGAGCGGCCAGTCGGCGTGTGCCTGCCCGGCGTCTCGGTGAGATTCAGCGCCGGAACCCGCGCCTCTGGTGCCGGACTGAGGCGGCGCCCGCACGGATCCCGACGCCAAGGTGGATCCCGGAGCCCAGCACAACAGTCGGGTGTCCCGTAGGCGTCGCCAGGCAAGAGCGGTGCTTCGTTTTCCGGCCTGGAATTTCCCTGGATCCACGGAAAAAGCGGCGCCCGACGGCAGACTCGCATACGGGGGGGTTTCTCGCCTGGATTCCGGAGGGCGCACGGAACCGCGCTTCTCCCGTCGGCGTGACGGACTCTCCGGGAATCGTGCGCCTTAGCTCGGGCTCACGCCCGCACCTCGGGGGCGCTCGGTCCCGCCGGGAGGGGGTCGTATCCTATTTACGGATAAGGTGCAGCGTCAGGGACGTTAGTAACAGCGGCGGCTCCGTGTCCGGTTCCCTGCCGCAGCCGCGAACGCTTCAGGTCCGCGATAAATGAAGATGTAGGTCGTGCCGGGGCACCGAAGTCGCGGTGCTTGTGGGCGGACAAAAGATAAAAAGGAGCCGGGGCGCCTAGGGGGGGAAACGGGCAAGGTGTCTGATGGCGCTAGTGCGGAGCGCCGGGCGCATGTAGAGACAAAGGGCTGCGGCTGAAGCGGCGCTGTGGCCCGGCCGCGGCTCCCGGGACCCCGGGCACCGGGGACCTTTGGGGAAGTGTCCCTGTTCCGCCAGAGGAGCGTCTGAGTACCGTGTGGGGGGCATTATACCGGCTGTACCGGCGATATATTCACAGGGCCAGTGTAGGAAATGCAGCATCCGAATAACATGCCGAGCTTCGGCTGTATGGACAAGGAAATGCGCGGAAACCTGTTCCCAGAGATCCTGTAAACAGTGATCTTGGCAGCAGATCAGAGTGCTTGAGGATTTTGACTGGAAGTTCATCTTTTTTGATCATTACCAGCATTTCGTAGTTATTCTTATTTATTTTACCTTTATCTTTCTTTAATTATAGTCATTTAAACGAACAGTTTTTTTTTTATCGAGGCATTAATTGCATGTATTTCTTGAATTGAAGCTAGTATATTCTTTTAAGCGTTTTTTTTTTCTTGGCACTACAAATGACAGGCAAGAAACAGCAGAGTCTGTTTTCTGGTTCAGTGTAAGGCGCTTCACACTCCCAACGGAGTTAACACAAATTTCCAGGACTTCATTTTGGGAGAAGCCTGAACTAAAGGAAGAGCTGGTTAAGGATTAAGAGGTGGAGAAGTGTCAAAAGCAAGGAGAAGATGAGAGTTGTCCCCAAGATCATCAGCGGAGACGGCCATTTCTGAGGAGCTGCTCAACTGGTGGACTAGACCCAGCGGGCAAAATCTGCCGCCAGCATTCTGAGTATCTCCCCCCATCCTCTACTCTTGACAGGTATGTTTAAATGTGTATGCCATTACGGCAACCACAGTTTCACTCTGAGGTCTTGTTGTTTTATTCCTCGTGTTTAGAATCACTATAACACATTACATACCTGTCTGTAACTTCACCATTAAAATCTGGACTATGGTCTCTTGAGGGGAAGCTTACCTGTTTCAGCAAACGGCATGATCTCAGCATATTCTGTGTTATCTGAAGGCAATGCTGGACCAGCTGTGGGTTTAGTGCGTATACCGGACTGGACAGTGCCTGATCTTGGCAGCCAGTGCCTTTTGGCCTAGACCTGACATTCATCGTACTGAGTTATGTAATTCCCAGTCAAGATCTGAGGAAATATCTTTTTTGTGTCTGAAACCTCTCAGTTACTAGTGAGTCTGTTGTGTGCCCCGTTTCCTATTCATTGTATTCATTTATGTGTCTTTCCCTGTCTGTCTGTCTGTCTGTCTGTCACCCGACTGAACCTCCATATTCATATTGCTTTTTTTGCGGAAGCAGCAACTCTAAGTAATGTGGCCCACTAGCTTTGTCCAGATGTTTCTACTTTTGCAGTTCCCGTAAACACTTGAAGTTTCACTTTCAGGCCTGCTGTATAGACTTTCAAAGTTGTCTTTTTTTACTGTCATGTACAGTCGTAATTGTACAACATACAGTGACATGCTTCTTGTGGAAGGTTCACAGACTGTGCTACATAAAATTAGGGGATATATAATCTAAAAATGTATATAATATATTCTTAAATTTCAAAGAAAAGCAGATTTTATAAGTGATACGATTAGAACAAGATGTTGACAGACTGGCATTTTAGTCAGTGCTGTTTGTGTTGTACTGATCTTGTATACACTTCAACACCATGTATTTCCAATATATAGGCTTCAAATAGGGGTGGGGGGTCCCTTCACAAGTACATGGTATTGGTTGGGATATGACTTTGCAAATCCAGTCATTCATCACTTTCATTCCATGTTCACAGCTCAGCCTCTTCTGTTCCTGTTAAAAATACTACAGTGTAATATTTATAGATATTTAATTCCCTTCAGTGCAGTATTAAATTTCATAAAATCTGTTAAATGGCCCATCATGCTAGAATGTTCCCGGCATCTTCACTTTGGTGTCATGAGTTTTCAAAGACTAATCATTGTGTGCATTATGTATCTTAATGAGATTGCAGTGGATCCACTTATCAGGACATTATAAAAAGCTTGTAAAAGGTGAGCCTGCAGGTCTTTCTATGAATGTTGTGCCTTAGTAGAATGTTTTCTCCTCTTTCTCACTTTCATTTCTCATCCACATCCTCATTTTGTCATGTGACAACAGGCCAGCCTCTTAGAAAGCCACACACTTAACTAGTTGCAGGGGAATTAAAATTTACTTGTTGTGGCTGCTATGAATAAATTAAATTTTAGGTATGACTAAAATTGCAAATGCATGTGAACTAGGGTATATTTTAAGCTGAATAAATTCTTGTACATGATGCTGAAGTAGGCCTATGGTTCAGATCTTGCCATACTTTACCCTTTCTGCATATAGGCCTACTAGTTAACTAGTCTACAAGTTAGGACCGGTTTCCAAAGCATTGGAATCGTACGCCTCTGAGCTTATCAATTCCTTTATCGATGCCGGCAGGTGCACATTGATTGCAAAATAATGTCATACATGTGCATCTAGTGTTGCACATAACAAAGAGACAATAACAGGGTTAGTTGTAGACTCTATTGGTAGTTGTCTGCAAAATGTCAAGTAAAGGTGGAAACATCAGCAGACATCTTTCAACCTGGGAGTCACTTCCAGGAGTTCCATGTATTTGGCACTCTACGTATGTGCAGCACAACAGCTACTCCTACCATTTCCCAACCAAGCAGCTCATCTGACAATAAATATCCTGCATTATAACAACATTAACTTGCTTAGCACATTTTTCTTTGACTAGGAAAACCTAAATGAAAACGAATGCTATACAAATATTCTCTCAAACCAGACATGCAAATTTTTCAGCAGAAAAACTGTTGAATATTTTTTGCGCCTTATTTGGTTCAAGCTTTTCCTTTTTAAAAAAGGTCTGTAATTTTTCAAAGGCATTCATGACTTTTTTTAACCTATAGAGTTATTTGCCAGTATTATTTCCAAGTTGTTTTAAGACTGTAAGGAAATGTGCATTATAATTTAATATGCAGTGATTGAGCAACAGACAGACTCAGACATTGTGGTGACAGTTGTGTAGTTGCTGTTCTTGCTGCACTGAAGTTGGTAACCTGTAGGCAGTATTCCGTCTGGGATTTCAGATAAAGCCGTTGTATTGATGCTGAAAATTTGTGTGGGTGTACATGTTTTCTCATAGACAATTGGATCAAAAATCAATAAAGTATTTGATTAAAGAAGCAGATCGCTAAGTATTCTGTATTTTGGGCTGAGGCAATTTATCATATTGTGGTGCCGAGCACACCGAGATATAGCGAGGGGGGCGAATGACGAGCTGACTCATTAATGAGAGAGAACGAGGCTCTTTTATTATGCCCTTTAACAAGGATAATACGGGCACCATCAATACACACACACACGGCGGGAAGCTTACATAAAGCTAAGGAGACGCGAGGGTCAGATATGGTGCACACAACACAAGGGCAACATACAAGCCACAATCAGGAATACAACTACTTAACAACAAGAGAACAAGGGGGCTATTTACTATTCACCCGCGAGCGTGCTGGGATACTCTGATCCCCGCCAGTGCTACAATATTTCTGAAACCTATGGAAAACGACTGGTCATCCAGTGTCATGAATTCCATAATTTTCCTTGTAATTTTCTCGTGCTTTTCACTGCTTATACCAACAAAAGACAGGAGAAAGTCCTGGCTTATAGATCGCTCTGAACATGCTCTGCTGGCGTCAGTTTTAGCAGCTTTCACTTTGCTAGCTTCTTCAAATTGAGTATGTGTATCCGGGGTGCTGCGTTGTCATGATGTTGGTTGCCCCACCGGTTATTTAAAAGAGTGAGCCGATCGTCAGCTCGACTCATCCAGTTTTATTCTTGGCAATTACAGAAAGTCATATCCACCGCTGTTATACGTTAGGGGTAAACGGACACCTCTCCTTCTTTCATGCCTCTGAGCAACAGGAAGGCATCACAAGTGGGAAGGGGAAATATAATGGGAAAACAATCCGCCTTACAGCCAGGTGTTAAAATAGATAGATCTTTGGGTAATTATATAGGATAAAAGCAGTTGCACATTCACTCTGTTACACATATTCATGGGGGTGGTGAGATTTCAAATGTCTTTGCCTTGGTTCCCTATGGTGTGCTTGGTCTTCGTCCTAATTTCCAAATTACGGACATTTTAGCGGATGTGTAGGTGCATGCGCGACTGGGATGTGGGTTTGCGCGCGCGGCTGTGCATTTGACGTATTGCGTATGCGTGAGATTGGTTTAAAATCAGAAAACGTGTGACCAATCAGGCTAAAAATAGGCCAATTCCGATCACTGGCCGATCGATCAGTGGATCCCTAAGCAGAATCGATAATGGCATTGGTATCAATTAAATATTACCAATTCCCAATAATAATTATGCTAGAAATACTGAGCCAGACAAACATTACACCTGACAGTAATGTACGGCCCAATAACAGCACAGTACATGATTAGAGGTCGACCGATGTATCGGTTTTGCCGATTAATCGGCACCGATAGTTGATTCCCGGAACTATCGGTTATCG
>JAODKM010000016.1:13277463-13287824 GCA_026780845.1 Petrocephalus sullivani | reverse complement strand
TCCCAACTATGACACCCTTAACCCCTACCCAGCCCTAACCTTAACCATAAGTAACCAAACAAAATATGAGACTTTTGTTATTTTTAATTTTTTGACTGCAGACACAGATTTTTATATAATTGAAGTTATCCTTCTGAAGATGTACCCACAAGGTAAAAAGTAACATGTTTTTATCACATTGTGGGGACATTGGGTCCCCACGCTGTAATAATTACAAAGCCACACACATACACACAGACACAAACACAATATTCCCCGAACAGCAAGATACCACTGAGGTACCCAGAGCAAGGTACCGCCCCCAAGCACTGGTCCCCAGGCGCTGAATTAGCTGCCCACATTCTGACACATTCTGTTATTGTGTGCCGTGTGCTGTAGTGTGTCAACAATGACCATTAATTGCTTCACTTCATTTCTATGGAGTAAACTCTTATCCCAACATGACAACGTTAACCCCTACTGTAATATAATGTAATATAAACATAATCCACACACACGCATTTTAAGTGACAGCTCAACCCAGCACTATAGATTTGGCCACTAACTTGTGTTTCTAATTGTAGTTCTGAGAAAAAATCAGAGACGACTCTATATTAGTTAAAATTCTACATTATTAAATCCTGGTTTAATTCTGGTTCTGCTCGCAGAAAGCCACACTGAGTGGCAGGTTGCTTCCAGGTTCAACATTTCTAAGGCAGCAGTACCCTACACAAGAACAATGTGAAGCAGGAGACACTGGGAATGACCAGAAAGCAGCCAGGTAGAGGGCGGAAGTGACTTCCTAATGCCAGAGATGACGGTCAACTTATCCAGCAGTGCCTCATGAATCGGAGGATGACATGACTTTCATAAAGAATGGGAAACATTAGGTCGTGTGGAGTACACAGCTAGGACAGTTAGTATCAGGCTCCTAGAAGCAGAGCTTTATAATGTTAAGGGACAGGGACGTTGCTAGGCCTCTTAGTGTAAATAGTGTGTCCTCATTCATCTTCATTAAAGACCCCCCTAGTGAGGGCTTAACCCTTCTGTAGGCATGGGGTACCATCCCCCAGCAGCAGTTTCAGAGGCACGTTTGCTCTGTGCACCAGCGATTGCAAAAGGAAGTCACATGGCACACTGCTGGGCTGCAACACTAATTTCCTGTTTTTCTTTTGCATGGTTTAATTTTTTGGTAATTCTCATTTGCATATTGCCATTTCAGTAGGAAAAATGTTTTTTTTCCATTTACATGCATGTGAGTATTTACCAGTAAAAAAGATTGATTTGATCATATGAAAATGAATGGAATGCATTTATTTTGGTTAGGCCGCTCTCTCGCTTTAGTGATGGCCTATGAAGCACGTTAGAGCACATGGCGGTTAGAGGGCAGCACTGTGGGTTTGATCTCCAGCCCCTGCTCTGTCTGCGCTCTTGTAGGTTTCCTCCAGGTGCTCCAGTTTTCTCTCACAAAGCAAACGTACATTGAGGTGCTTTGGTGTCGCTGAAGTCCCCGTAGTCTGTGAATATGTGCCCTGGCCGTGGGATGCACTGGCATCTTGGCCCCCAGCGCCTACCATTTCTGTGATTGGCTGCAGCTTCATCCTGACCCTGTAATGCAAAAGCTATTATGTAAGATGGGTGAATGATAGAAAGGGAGTAATGTGTAACTGCCTTATTAGCAGAGCTAATTAAACAATTGTAACCATTAGAGATACTGGGGGGTGGGGGTTAAAATACAGAGAATACATAGAGAATGGGGCAGTATGTGATGCGTCATTATTACCGTATCTGATCTATGCAATCAAACGGAACAAAAATGTATGAAATCCTTTTAGCACGGATGATAATGGTAAACTTTTTCTTGTATGTATATCAAGATCTGATATGGTGCTTCTGCATATGTGGTGGATGTTTGCAATTTGACACTGTGGTATTGTGTGGCTGATGCATGCTGCGAAAGTGGACGCGACATTTATAGCCTCTAGCGTTCAAGGGGTCTCAGAAATGGGCAGCGGCTTGTGCAGATCTGCGAGGGAGGGTGTCTCCTGGTGTCTCCTTGCCAATCATTTCAGATGTTTTTTAGTTTAATATGCACACCAGAATATCTGCAATATCTGAAGTCAATGTTAAGATACTTAAAGAATGCACAACGAGCCCTATAACTGAGTCACTGTGGGCGTAGGAATAGGAGTCAAACAGTTTTGAAACGTTTCTCACCGGATACTGCTGCTTCTCTGGGTTAGAGATAGAGTTCCTGAACAGCCAGTGTGACACTATATATAATTTTCTTGCTTCCTTAATCTAATAAAAGGCTGAGTAGTTTGGGTCCATGTTAAATGCCCATGTTAGTTCAGTACACAGCAATTCGATGAAGTGAAATTTAGTATATTACTGTTTCACTGGGACTGAGAAACTTGGAGAAACTTGGAAACAGTGTGAACATGTGTCTTTACATACACAAAAATCTTGCCCGCTTCCTTCTGTTTTCATTTTTTAATTTTATGTTATAGAATTAACATTTTGTTCCTCTTCCTCTGTCTCTCACACATCTCAGTATTTTGCATCACGTGAACAGAAACCATCCTGTCATTCGACAGGAAGAGACTTCAGTGCTCGATTTCTCTAGAATTGTGGGGGAGCCGCATGTCTTTCATTGCCCGGTAAAATGAACAAAAAGGTTGTACTCTTTTTGGGAGCCTTCATAACTCTCTCTGTGGAGACAGGTATGTTTTTTCAGAATTTATGTAGCAGTTGTATAGCTGAAATGAACCTAATAGTTCTGTGCATTGATATCCAAAATAAGGTTTAAACTACTCGACATGTTTTAGATAGAAAAAATTAAACAAAAAGTAAATTCTACTTATTATGTTCAGTTTATTATTTACTTTAGTTTATTATTTATTTAATTTTATTATTTATTTATTTTGTAAAATCCTTTTTATATTTTGGGGATTATCAGTGAGTAAAGTTTACAAAGATCAAACAAAAGAATGAGAGACATTTCATTCACAGAATGTATGAATTTAATAAGTCTGACAAAGATTAAACACACAGAATGTGGTTCAGTGTATCCCATCTCTGCTAGGTTCCCAAACTTGAAATATTTTGTTGATGTGACTAAAACCCAGTTCTACAGAAGAGCTTTAGGGCCACCAGAGAGAAGGAAGAAAAATCATTTTGACACTGAAGTCAAAATTTGGAGATTACAAAGAGAAAAAAAATCAAGATAAACGTTTAGATTTATAAAGTTGAGATAACATTTCTAGATTAAAGTCTAAATAAACATTCAACGAAAAATATCTACAGGTAAAGGGGAGAAACCGCTCAGTGACTGTGAGATATCTGTAGGAGGTGGCTGGTCTTACATGACCATGCCGATGCCTCACATTCAGCTGCTTTCTGGGTTCATTCCAGGTCAAATGAAGGCTGACATCTGCTAGAACATGGGCTTCCGATCCAATCTTTTCAGCCCATGATATCAAAATAACAGTGCCACAGACTCCTGACTACCACTAGGTTTAGACAATATTATTGGTCTCCAGTCTTTATTAAAGTGTCAGCTACCGAGTCCCAGTGGTATATTTTGCCCAGTTACAACAGAAGTTAAAATAGGATATTTTTCATGTTATGGTTATAGACATATTCTGCAAACCATCTCACGAGCCCCTACTCTACAAAACACCTGTGTGAGGAGAAGCTAGCTGTACAATTCAGCTTCTACCTCAAAACTTAATACTTTAAGCTAGGAGGTTTATTCCTATTAGCTTGAAAGTTTATTTACATTTTTTCACAAAAGTTTATTTTGAGAACTTTGAGAATATTTCCACTTAATAATCTTAAAATTTTTACTTTGTAATTTGAAACTTTTGACTTCATAATCTCAAAACTTCTGACCTTGGTGTCAAAATGATTTTTTTTCTCCTCCTCGGTGGCCCTAAAGCTCTTCCGTATAAATTCTGTAGGCTGTATATGAAGTTACTTCATATGGTAAATTGGTTTGTCAGTTAGAAAGCTATTGCATTACAATTTTAAGGTTTGCTATAACATGAATTGCTGCCTTGATATTATACCTCAGAAGCTGTAAAAAAGACATTTTTACGGCAATTAAGTATAGTATAGTAACCTACACTTTCTTGTAGCCTCCACTTTTTAATAGACTCTCTTCTGATCTGTCCAAAAAACGAAACTGGTTTAGTTTTTCTGTCTTAAAATACGATCAATTGTCCAAGATTGTATTTGATGCATTTTTAAACCTAATCTTTACTTTAAAAGTAGTGCTACTAATTTATCTGGAGTCCAGTAGACTACATTAGATTTTGAGAAGCTTACTCCATTACTCTATATGTAGGCTCACAAAATTAGTTCTAAGAAGTGTTGCGGGATAAGGTAACTGCATTTAATTTAATTATTAACTTTTTTATTTTTATTAATGTTTGTATTATTTATATTATTAATGTCAATCTTATTATTTAAGTATTACAATGTGATTATTTTAAACAGTTCCATGTGTTTAGAGTACAGGTTCCCAGCCTTTTGATGTCAGGTTTACATTATACAGAAGACACACAAAAATGGGTGTTGGCAGAGTGTAGGGGGGTATCCCTCACAATAATATTAGTCAAGTATAGGGGGGGTACAAAATTTGAATGAAAGTATCGAACAAATGATCTATTTTTGTGGAATATGGCTTTTTCATTTGAGGTACAGTACAGGACAGTCCTGTAATATATGAGATGGGTGGAGGGGGTTAGGAACCCCTACTTTAGAGAAGCTATTTCCTCACTGAGTCAATTCTATGTAGACAGGCCATACATTACAGCCATGAGCCTTTCTGGCTTTTCAAGTTTTGTAATTTTTAAACATTCCACCCAGCAAAGTTACTCCAGCTTCCAAGTTATGTAGAAACCATTAATGTTTCAAGTGCTGTTTTAGGTGACACCACAGATTGTTACTGCAATTTACGTCCAGGCTTTGGTCTAATCCAGGGGTGTGCAATTTTTCCCGCAAAGGGCCTGTGTGTGTGTAGGTTTTCGCTGCAACTCCCTAATTAAATCCCTAATTAGAGGACTGATTGGCTGAAGAATTCTCACACCTGGGTTTGAACACCTGATCTTAGGGTAATCACGAAAATGTGCATACACACCAGCCCTTTGCGGATAAAATTGCACACCCCTGGTCTAATCCTTGCATTGCAGCCTTACACCTCATAGATTCGGGTTTCATCCCATAGTCCAAAAGCATGTGGTTAGGGTTAATTTAGAGCCCCCAGTGAGTAAGCGTGTGCCCTGGCATCAGAGGCGCAACGACAGGGCAGGTGATGGCCAGGGCCCCGAGGTGGGAGGGGGGCCCCGAGGGCCGCCAATTACAAAGCATAAAACATCGACAGGACAGGCAGGGAAGGCAATGGCCTGGGGCCCCAAGCCGGGATGGGAGCCCCAGAGGGCCAGCGATTACATAGCATAGTACAGCGACAGGACAGACAGTAAGGCAGTAAGCCAATTACATAGCACAGTACAGTGACAGGACAGGTAGGGCAAGCAATGATTTGGGGCCCTGAGCTGGGAGGGGCCCCCAGAGGGCGGCCAATTACACAGCACAGTACAGCAACAGGACAAGCAGGGCAGGCAATAACCAGGGGCCCTGTGCGGGGAGGGGCCCCCCAAGGTTGGCCAATTAAATAGTACATAACAGTTATAAATCTGCTTTATTTGTGTATTCTGTTTTTCACAAGTGAAAATAGAGGTCTTGTGTTTATTAAATTCCCTTTGTTAATATTATAAATTGACACATTAAAGTAATAAATTTACAATGACCGGACAGGGATCACAAGACTGAGACAAACTAATATAGGGAGCCAATCAAGGAACAGACACAAGGCAGATGTGTTGGGGATTGGAACACGAGGCAACATTAACAAGACTCAGGCAGACACGCAGGGCGGGCCGATCATGACAGAACCCACCCCTCCCCCAAAAAGACACCGACTACGCCACCCTGGGAGTTTCACCCAGGGAAATATTTAACAAACTGAGTAAACCCAGAAGGCACTCAGGTCCGTTATACCAGGCAGTGAGAGACGTGATTCCATTTACAATCTTTTATTGACAAATCACAAATAAACATGCACAACCCCCAATAAAATAATCACTCAAAGCTGGGGCACGCTGGAGGAAAGACTGATTAATAATAAAAAAAAGAAAACAATTGCATCCCCAAACACACACTACAATTCCTGTGTATACATACACACACACACACACACACATGCAAAGCCAGTGCCACACAAAAACACACAAAACCTAAGCACGTCAAGATTCCCCCCTCCTTGGGCTCTCAACTTTTAACACACACACCATCAGTGGGACTACCCCCACAAATCACCTTCCAGCCGCCCACCACTAACCACTCGTCATCAGCAGCTTGAAAAGAGACCAGGGGCCTCCTACCAGTGGTGTGACCAACAACAAAAGAAAGAAACCCAGAAAAACCAATAAATAAAAAGACCAAATACGAAACTGGACAGAGTCCAATGTTCACAATAGAACGATGGGCAAAACAGCAGCTGTAGAGTAGGCAAAGCATCAGCAGCTGTAGAGCAGGCAGAGCATCAGCAGCTGTAGAGCAGGCAGAGCATCAGCAGCTGTAGAGCAGGCAGAGCAGCCAAAGTAGGTGAGCAGGCAGAGCAGCCATGGTAGTGAAGCAATTCACTTCTAACCCCACCCAGCAAGTAATATGTGAAGTATTATTGAACGAATCAGTGAAAATCAGAAAAGGACTGGATCTTTTCAGTGAACTGAACGAAAAGAATCGAATCAGTAAAAAGATTCGGTTTGCACATCAATATACCGCTGGCATACCTGTGACCAAAGCGGACGATGGACGACCGCAAGGAGTAACTACCGCCTTATATAGGGGGCCCGCCTCTATAACACGGTAACCCTACTGCGATTCAAAGGGGCAACTACCTGACATGGCTAGAACATCCATTCTGCCACACAAGTTCGACGCAGGTGTTTCCCGAAACCATAGTTCGAACTACGGAGGTAACGATTGTGCAGACTTACATAGTACGATCCATCGTTAAACGACACAGGTGTTCCCCAATTGCATAGTTCGAAAGAACGTCCGCAAACACTGTCGAGAGGTTGTGTGGTTCGAACAGCAGCTCTCAAGCTGTAGTTAGAAGCCGAGTTTTGGGTGACTGCGTGCTCGATGGTGGAAAATGCAGTCGAAGGAGGGTAGGCATCGTGTCAATAAGTCTAAGATTCCGAATAATCTAATATAGATCATATTCAAAATGCGTTTGCTTTGCGACCACATATAATGTGAAGTACTCTGAAAATGCAGTTTGCAAAGCAGCATGCTTGTGGGTTACATCGTCGGCCGGCGAGTAGCCGTAGTATGGCGAGTATATTGGCACGCTGTGCACCGTACTGTAGCAGCACTGGGGTGGGCAGCGTCACCCATAACGGGCTGCTGTATATGCGGAGTAGCGCTCCAATTTCACAATCATAATACTGCTCCAACAACGGATTGGCTGAAGAGTCATCGCACCTTGGTTTCCACAACCAGCCTACAGCTTATCCGGAAAACCTGCGTTTCATATATACATATATGAATTCAGAAATATATACATATACGTTATACATAGACAAACCCAATTCCAAAAAACTGTACAAATTGTGAATAAAAACAGAATGCAATAAAGTTAGAATTCAGGAAGTGGAATGATACCGAATATCGTAGTAGTACCTTACCTGTCAAGGATTTGAACCAACAACCTTTCAATTATAAAGACACTTCTTTACCCAGTAGACCACCAGTACATTTCTTTCTTAACAAAAACCTCCTTTAACAGAATTTTCTTCATTCCCTTCAAAAGTTGCTGATGATGTAATGTTTCTTGATACATAATAATTTCTTACAGTGGAAGCAACATCTAAATACTGCAGTCTTACATATAGACAATCCAAGTTAATTCAGAACAGACAAAATATCCGGCACGCATTCGCCTAATGCAGTTTTGGGGAACTTACTGACCGGTAAGGTGCTATTAAGGTATTCTAAGGTATTCCCCATGCTCTGCTTCTGGAATACCAAATAATAGCTGTCTAAATGATTTTATGGAAAGAATTGGTTTAAAAGCATAATTGTCTTGTTTATTCAGCAGAAATACACTGTATATTGGTTTATCTGTAATTTTTTCCATGTATATACCGTAGAATTTACACATTGTTCCATAATAATGATTACAGTTTTGCTGTATTTTTTACAGAATTATTCTGGCAACCACAGCTGCCAGTTTTTTTACCGTAAAAACAACAGATTTTTTTTTTACAGTGTATTCTAACAATGTGGATTTGTATGCTGTTTCTGTTAACATGCTGTGTACTCCAGTTGAAATATTAAGTTGCACTTACACTATGTATGTACAGCTGCACTTACACTATGTTTGTGAAATGACTAACATTTTAATTCTACTTCCTTATATTCAAATTCTACTTGTGATTCTGCAACGTTTTTTCAACCAATTTTATGAATTGCATTTCATTTTCACGGTCATTCTCAAGTGAATTCTGAATGGTGCACAACCCTTTTATGTACTGAAAATGCACACAGGAGTAACAACAACGAAAATATTAAATAATTTTGCTGCACAAACATACAGCATATATAATGTCAAATGCTTTGAAATTTTAGTTGTAAGAGTACTTTTAATGTACTTCTCTGTTCATGAGTATGGTATGATTGCAGAGGATGTTGTTTACCCACTTTTGTTTGTTATATGATAAAATGCATTACATATATAAATATATACTTATACAATAGAGTGTGTCAAGAAAGTTGTTGGTGTTGCTGGTCTTGAGTTGTCAACAGACAGCCATACCGACAAATGCGGTATTATTATTAATGAAATGATTTATCATTCACAGATTATATACTGATCACACACAATATACACAGTATCACATGGGGAAACATGGCACTTTACGTTGTTGTTTTGTTTACAATATTCTTATGTTAATAAATGCTGTGTGTGCTCCAAGCTATCAGTGGATCATCACCCCCATTTCCTCACCTTCTTTCCATTTTCTCCATGCCACGCCTTGACAGCATCAGGACCACATGCATAACGACTGCGTCAAACGACCAGGAAAAGACATCATGATGGAATTAGATCAATTAAAAAATATTTGGAATAAAAAATTAAACTTATTTTACTATTTTTGATGGAGACAGCTGCAGGTCAGGCTCTGAAAGCACTGGGTGGCAGTGAGCTGCATCAGGCCCACAGGGAACCTCAGAAACCTGATGACACGAGAAACCTTTTAGGAGCAGTAACACCTATAGTAGTATTTTGGGCTCTGACATGGATCAAAGTATTCTTTGTGTGCTGACTGGATTGGGTGATTAATGCTGTACATGTTAAGAATCATAAAAACAACAGTTCACAGCATGTGCACCATAAAAATTGTATCTTGTTTTTAGGGCTGGGTACAGTTAAAAAAATTGAGATATTGGATATCAATATATTTTTGAATCAATCTCAAAAACGGAATCACTGTAGCGCTTGGCAGACCGTGACAGTGGTAAATACAACTGCAAAAGAGAATTTTACACAAACAGGCTAATAATGAATATGGTACATTGAAAGCAGTGTGAGTTGGAAAGAAAACATTCTAGCGGGGGGCGGGGGGGAGTCAGGGTGGTGCAGGAACAGGATTGAGAACCTGACTGCATAATCACCCTCCTCCCCCACAAAGATTTGAACTAATTTGACCCTATTATTTTATAGCTCGGCTACTGCAAAAAGGTATTTCTTGATATGTGGTAAAAAATTTAACTGTCTGTTCTTGCATTCAGTGCAATATGTAACTGGTTAATCATTTGGGGGTAAAATATATTAAAAACATGCTCTGTCTCTCTCCAGACTCCAGCCCAGCAGAGTCTCCAGTTTATGGGTTAAAGGGAGCATCTGTTCATCTCAGAGTGGAGGGTCTTCAGCAGCAACCTATCAGAAAACTTATATGGAGGCTCAACTCTACAGACATACTGGAACACACCCTGAACAATAATGATACATATTACTATATAGCTGATAAAGAGAAGATACAGTTTGACAGTAGAGACTTGTCTTTGGTCATTAAGAAGCTAGGCGACATAGACCAGGGCACCTATACTGCTGTAATAACTGCAACAAATGGGGCTACATCTGAAGCCAAATACCGTTTGCATGTCCAAGGTAAGCAGGGAATTTAGCGTGATTATTAGTGTCTCTGCTGGAACTGATTTTAACATGTCTACTGAAATATGCATTGGTCCTACTTTGCAGAGGCTGTTTCCAAGCCAGTTATTAGGATGAAGTCACTTTCATTAAGCTC
>JAODKM010000016.1:13245381-13257492 GCA_026780845.1 Petrocephalus sullivani | reverse complement strand
TTAGGGCTGGGTAGGGGTTAAGGGTGTCATAGTTGGGATCAGTGTTATGCCCATAGAAATGAATGGAGTGTCCCCATAATGATAGGAATACATGGACTGTGTGTGTGTGTGTATGTGCATATACACACACATTACAGTTAGCAAAACAACATAATACAATGTGATACATACTACAGGCATGAACAAAACACCTCCCTTCAGAAAAACAAGGCTGTGACGAACTGGGTTTATGTATACTGGGGAAGAAATTGCTGCTAACTATCATGTCTTCATTCTCATTCTCAACCAGCATTGTGACAGAAATGTTTTTCCCCACAGATGTGATGTGACTTCTGGTTGCAAATGGAGAAGTTCCTCCCACATGTACTCTTATCGACGATCTCTGCAATGCCACTATCGTGTCTTGCTCATGTCAGGCACGACTTTTTCACATGGACGGAAAGCACCGTGACTGATGCAAAGTAGACCCAGCTAAAAATAAATTGTGACTTCAGTTCCTTATGAGTTACATATAATATTTTTGTAGTACTGTTGTCAGTCACTTTAAGTGTTAAGTGTGTTTTATTTCTGAAGTGAGGCAGTGGTTCTGGAATATGTGTTCAGAGAAAATAGTTCCTTTACTGTTTGCATATCTTGGGGTTCCTAAGGAAGGCATGGCTTATTATTAACCTGGGTTCTATTGAACCAGTATCAGAAGGTATTCAATAATGGACACTTCTAAGCACTTATGTACAGTAAGTCTAAGTAAGGCTAAGGGTGTCTGCCAAATGCTGTAAATGTAAATGTTATAACAACTCTTGTTACACAGTGTAAAACCAAATGTGTTCTCCCCAGGGAAAGGTAGGTGGGGTCAATTAATGCTGAACTGCTCATGAAATGAGCTTTCTGTGGATTTCAGCTCACTGTGCCTATTCCACCCTTGCCTTTGTAGAACTCCTTGGATCTCCACAGACAACGCAGATCTCACCACACCACTCACTCACATATGTAAAACACTACCATATTATTATTATTTAATCTTCTTTTACTACCATGCGACTTTTACTTATGAAAAGCTAATAAGTGCTACTTAGTTTTTATTTAACTTTACTTACTTCAACCTCAAAATGTACTTGTTTGTTCAATTTGAATTTTATACTGCTAACTATTCATTGCATCTGTCATTTTTCAATTCCATTGTTTTTGTTGTCTGCTATAATTTATTACATTTCTTACAGTTAGTACATTTCAGGCAGAGAAGACAATATCACAGGTAACTAACTACACAGTACACATGTTGTAAATTTGTAATAATGTATGTCATCTGTATTAGGTGATGTATAGCAAAGTTGCTTTTAAACAGTGTACGGGTGACCAAATGCTTACCACTTAACACTGACAGTGCTGTTTTTGTTTCAGTCATGGCAACTTCAACGCGCAGTAAAACTGAAATTTATCTACTTGGTTCAAGCATAGAAGCTCTCAATAATCGCTTATATGAGAAACTTTGCTTTCTTTGAGCATACCCTAAATATTAAGTAATTTTGAAATTTCCCCCCACATTGTTAATTCTGGTTGTAAATCAGAATAATAGGGTGGGAGGTTGACTTTATTAAAGTCAGGTGAATCGTTCAATCAACAGTTGTATAATTCGGCTTTGTCTGTTGGAAGTATTGGTACGTAACGGAAGCGTCAGTCTTCACAGACAAATCAAGCCGCATTCAGTTTGGTCATATTCGAATGTGAAAACAGCGCCCTCAACCGGCAACCACGCTGAATGACGCTCTACCTTGTTCAAACCGTGCAGTAGTAATTTATTGTCTATCCAAATTTCAAATAATATTTTGGTAACACATAAGACCATGTTTTTAGTAATTTATAAAAATTTTCTCCACAGCCTAATGTGGATCTGTTACACCAGGGTTCCCCAGAAGAGTCGAATGTTCGTTCCATGTGATCAAACTGCCGTCTCAACCATCTAACGCCTGCTCTGAAAAGCAGGGCCCCATTGCTTTGTGGAAACCTGTAGAACTACAGTCGTCCCTCGCCAGTACGCACTTCGTCTTTCGCGGCTTCACTCTAATGTGCTCATTAAAGTATATACAGTACTGTATATTCATTAAAAAGTAGTTTGACACCATGAAAATGATACAGAGCGCATCCCATTGTCTGAGTCAGTTATACCCTCTTCCTATCCTGGCCACTGACTGGCTCAACCTCACGCAAGTTTGTCTCTCTCACACACGCTTCTACATCGCTACACATCGGAAGCATCTTTGTTTGCGATTTCTGAGAACTTTTATCTAAGCCCCACGATGGCTCCTAAACATGCTGCTTCTTCTAAGCCTTCTGCATCTTCTTATTTTCATAGGTTAGTAGTTCTGTGTAAGAACTGTGTGTAATTACACACAATAATAATATGATATTTTTAACGTCTAATGTCTTATTTTGTCTAATATATTGGGTAATACGAGTGTAATGGTGACTCTAACTACGACAATATTAGACTGATAATCCTACTTCGCGGAAATTCACTTTTCGTGGTAGAGTCTGAACAGATTAAATGCGATAAGTGAGGGGATGACTGTAGTTGATTGTTTTATCTTGCATTGAAGTATATTTTCAGTTCAGAATAGAATGGCCATTTTCCGTGAGCAGCATGTGTCTTTTGGTGAATCATAGGGAACCGCTTGGTTTTCTTTTCAGGACCAACCATAGCCAATGAATAACCACACTAATCCTTTCTTCTTGTTTTAACGTAAGGATGTAAGGGGTCTGTATTTAGTTTGGATTAAAAACAGCCAGGTTCTACTCTCTGTTTCAGGTTTGTACAGTATGGGGTAAACAGTGAGCAATGTGTTAGGAGTTATGTGTAGCTCAGCAGATGAAGCCCCTCAGCCTGTGATCAGCAGGTCACTAGGTAGAGCCCTGGCCTTGATGGAACAGTTACATGTCTGTTGGGCCCTTGAGCAAGGCCCTCAGCCCCCATCTGCAGAGGCACTGTGTGCTTGCTGACCCTGTGCTGTGACCCCCCCCCCCCAAGTTTATTCTCACACAGGGAGTAATAAAGTATCACTATTCTATTGTGCAAAAGAGAATACCACCAGTGTTAGGAAACAGAAGGAACAGATCGGGAGACACTTACACACTAGCGTTCAGAAGTTTGGGGTGACTTCCCATGGAACCTTTCTCAGAATAAGAAAAGAGTGATGAACTTCCGAAGTTCTTTGTCTTGGCCCATTTTGGTGGCTCCCCACACCAGTCTAACCCACAATTGCTGATGCTCCATATATATAACTGATCTACAGAAGCAAGTTCTATTGCTTCTTTAATCAGCACAACAGTCTTCAGCTGTGCTAACACAACTTCCAAAGGGATTTCGAATGGTCAGATCCGGCGTCTAAAATGAGTAACTTGCATTAGCAAACCCAACATGCCACTGGACCAACGGACTGATGGTTGCTGGTAATGGGCATTTTCTCCAGCTACAATAGTCATTACAACATTACCAATGTCCATACTGTATTTCTGATAAAAAAAAAATGTTATTTTAATGAACAAAAAATAGCTTTTGTTTAGAAACAAGGAAGTGACCCCAAACGTTTGAACGGTAGAGTGTCTGATTTCCAGTAGTGTTTAGTATAAATTTCATCTGGCAGTTCACTTTTAAACCTCTGCTCTACAAAGCATCAAATGCTAAAACACCATCAATATTGCATCCTGACGTCACAAAAATTCCCCTAATGCCCCCTAATGAAACCACCTGTGCTCAGACTCCTAAGAAGTACTGATAGGCAAACTTCAGGCACTACTTGTAATGTCAGGATCTGTATTAGCAGCCATCACTGTTCTGGAGGAGAAGGTAATATAATCTTCTCACAGTTTATGTCACAAGCTGGTTGTTTAGGAGAGCCTCTGCTACTCACTACTCAGTCAGTCACAAAAAGCTGACAATTAAATTCATTAGTATAATGAAAACCAAACTTGGTTTTGGACTTGTGGTTTTTGATTTCCATGCTTCATTGACCTTCCTTGCATATCCCCTTAGCACTAACTACAGAAATGTCTATTCACATATGGGGGTGGATCAAATTTTTTTCAGTGCAGAAATTTTCAGTTAAGCAACAAGTGTTGGAAAGACCGAGGCTAAGAGCGGGATACCGGCACGCATGCGCTCCGACCGGTGCCAGGAGCGTCTCAGAGCTCAGCAGTGGGGTTCCGATCGTAGCGCACCGGATCGTCTCGCCCGGCGCAGAAGGATCCTGGCTTGTTATTTATCGTGCCCAGGGGTGCAGTATTGTGTGTCGCTGACAAACTGTAAGTGACTGGTCCTGTACTAATGTATTCGGTGCTGTAATGTGGCAGCACAGTTAGCCGTCAAGTTCATAGCGAGTAACTTTTCCAGAGATCTGATGCTGAGTGTATTGCTGGCGGATTCTCCGTATTCGTAAGTGTGCATTTCCATGTTAATCCATTTGCAAGTTATTTTCTCTTTCGGAAGATAAGCAGCTTGGAACAGTTTAGCATTAAGCGAGTGTTAATAGTTCTGTTACATGTTCCATATGTACCAGGGCTAACCAGTTGATGGTGTTATTATTACATAATGGATAATTAGAAATTATATAGAGTAGCTGACTTTGTGTTTTTTTATTTAGATGCTCTCTCATGTTGCCATTGTTTGTTTATCCACTTCCTTTCCTTCTTTAGACCACATATACACCCCTTCTCTTGCAGTTGTAACAGCCAGTGGTCAGCTGTGCCAAATCCCTGTGCATCACTGTACTGCTTAATAGAGCTCAATAACGTTCAGCACTGCATCTGCTTCCCGAGGTCTTCTTCCCAACAGCCCAGAGAGGTGTCACCTTGGTGACCTTACCAGCCCCCACCTAATACAGTCCTTCCATCATCTCAACCTGTTCTTCAACAAGCTTTTTTGGTACATTAGATTCAAAATGTAAAATTAATGCAAGAGGACAGTTAAAGTACAGGCCATTATTTTCAGTCTCAGATGATAAATTATCCTCCTTGGGTATTCAACAATCTATTTAATTTAAAAGTACTTGCAAATGAATTTGATTCTTGCAACCCAAGCCGTTGAAACCCTTTCGCTCTTGTGAGTTTACTAACAACATTGTGGTACAGGAAACCAAACAGTGAAAGCAGCATGATATTTCAAAACAGTCTATTTCAAAATAGAGATGCACTTGTGTTCTTTTAGAGATTTTTGGTAAGCGAAACATTTTCCACATTTATCACAGCTGAACGGTTTCTCTCCCGTGTGAATCCGCTGATGCTTTTTAAGACAGCTTGCTTGGCTGAAACTCTTTTCACATACAAGACACCTGAAGTCTTTCACTCCCGTGTGAACTACCTGATGGGTTTTCAGGTACCCCTTCTGGCTGAAACTCTTCCCACACGTAACACAGCTATACGGTTTATCTCCTGTGTGGATGCGCTGGTGGATTTTCACGTGAGTAGCTCGACTGAAGCTCTTCCCACAAGTTTCACAACTGTACGGTCTCTTCCCAGTATGAATCTGCTTGTGGGTTTTCAGACTGTTCGCATGAATGAAGCATTCCCCACACTCGTCACAGCAAAACGGCTTCTCGCCTGTATGAACCCTAACGTGAGCTTTAAGATTGCTTTTCTGGGAAAAGCTTTTTCCACAGTGCGGGCAGCTGAACGGTTTCTCTCCCGCATGTATACTTAGATGTGTCTCGAGGTTGGCTTTCTTTGTAAAGCTAGACCCACACTGCGGACAGGAAAAAGGTTTCTCCCCGCTGTGACTGATCTGATGTGACTTCAGACTACACACATAGGAGAAACTTTTCCCACATATATCACAACTATACGGTTTCTCTCCTGTGTGAACAACTTGGTGTTTCTTAAGAAGGCTAGGCTTACGGTAACTCTTATCGCACAGTGTACAACCGAACGGTTTCTCCCCAGGCAGAAGTCTGTGGGGTAAACTAATATGGACTCTTTTTGTATCAAACCTGTCATAGGCTGAGCCATGAATGGATTTGGTGTCACTGTGGATATTCCTCTCGTGTCTCTTTAGGTTACTGAGGTATGAGAAGCTTTCCCCACACCTGTCACAGCTGTACGGTTTCACTCCTGAGTGTATTTGCTGGTGCGTCTTGAGGCGGCTAAAGCAATCGAAGCTCTTTCCACAGTGTGAGCAGATAAATTGTTCGATCAGCGATTCTATCGTTTGGCTCTGTGCAGGGAAGGTGCTCCTGCTCAGGGAGGAATCGTCCTTCTCCTTTACGGCCAAATCAAGCTGTATGGAGCAGGTTTCCGTGTCCGTTTGTTCTCGGCCTTTAGCACACATGGCCTCCCTGTCGCTCTCTCCCCTGTAGTGCGAATGCTCCAAGACTGGTGTCCTTCCTGCATCTGAGCCGGAGACCACATTCCCTGTAAGGACACGGAAAAACAAACAAATAAATGACACACTGTCCAGATAACTCCCCCGCACTGACTGCATGTAGCATTTCAGAGTTAATGAAAATTACGCCTGAAAACTCACTTAACAGATATGTTTGAAGAAACATGCAAAAATGGCTCACTGTTAAGCTTAAAGTCACAGAAAACACCAAAACATCATATATGCTGTATAATGTCAGATTTTCATCAAAACATCTCTTCAGAAGTGAGTAAATCCAAGCTTAAAATATTTTGCCAAATTCTGGGGTCTGAATACCAGTAAGACGGAACGATGCTCTGTGGATGGAAGTCTGGTTAAAAACCGTTTTAAGAACAATTCAGGAAAAACTGAATGCATGCTAAATCACTGAGCTCTCGCTGTACAATGACAAACAGAAATTATTTTAATGACGTCAGGACAGGAACTGATCACACTGATACGACTCAGACATCAGCGTAATGCTGGGTAACAAGCTACCATACCAGGAAACAGTTCAACTACTGAAACTTTTAGAATTAGACATAGAAAGCAGCGTTATACCTTTTTATAAATAGTTATAGCCGGGTTTATATTACTTCATCAATGCATTATAGATGAGACCTTCATAGAGCATTCATAATGCATAATACACATGGCTATAATGCGTTATGCTGAGTCTATAAGCCTTTATGAATGTGGTACAGTGAAGTGTAAGGACAGTTATTATGCTTTATGAATACAGGCTTCATAGACAGTGTTACCTTCCTTACCCCACTTACTCTTCTCTCGGTCCTGAAGATCACTGGTCCACAGCTCCTCTTCCAGTCTCTCCTCCTTAATCAGTAGTATTTCAGGTCTGTCATCCTCAATGTCTATAGCCTCCTAGGACAAAAATTACACTCTCAGTCATGACCAACCCATTCATGGTGTTTCAGACATGCTATATTCCCTTCACATTGCCCACTAGGCCTAGGTGTTTCCAAATAACCCAGGATACAATGTGCATCAAGGTAGAAGTGTCACGATTCAATACACCACGGTGCATCACAGTATTACCATTGTATTCTGATGTTTCACACTCCCATACTGAAATAATGGAACTTTTTAATTATAATTATTAACAGGTCTTAACAACCTTTACTACCATGGATGGGTCAATATATTAAATAAAGTTGTTGCACACTTCAACTCCTCAAAACATAAACTATGTATTTTTGTGCACACATAATGTGCACATTTCTGTTTTTAGAAATGGCATTTGTAGGACAAATACATACAGAACAAAACATTTGACTGGTACTTTAACATTTGAGAGGTAGACCACTGCATTTGCATCAGCAAATGTTGAGAAAAAAAATGCAAAATAAAACATTTAAACATGCTGCCATCTGTCAGTGTTGAATGGTACTGCAACAAATTAGTAAATTGATACAAAGGTTCAAAATGCAGATGAAATATCATGGCACAGCGAATGGCATTATATTAGTTGATCGCAGTATCGAGACAGCTCTAGTGTCCACATGAGTGTCATAATAACAGGTGCATCAGGAGGTGGCGTGGTCAGACCTCCTCACTCGCACCATCAGAGTGCGGCACATCTTCTAGTTTCACAGTGACGGTCTCTCCATGCCTCCACAACCTGGGCTGCTTTCCCAAATCACACACGGCCTGTTCTGTGGCAGAACATCCATCTGCTGGGAACAGCGTTCACATCAAACATCTAATTCTGCTGCAGGTTACACCAGGCCAGCAAAGGCATCCAGATACCAAAGGAGAAGCTGCTTACAATGCACTCCGAAAGGAAGCAATCTGACTGAAGACTAACAAACGGGCACCGCGGTATAAGAATTACAGTCTCTTATTTAAACATGCATTGCACATGTTGAGCTCATGTACTATTTAAATATTTCACACAAGTTGAATTAAGGCTAGACTGTGTGCAGAGCAGCCGACTGTCAGACATTCATACACGTCTCCATCTCACTCTCAGGTAAGAGAGACACCCAGTGGCCATAAAGAAAACAAGCATTCGCTAAATCGCTCCAAAAGCTCCATGTTAAGCAAAAACAAAGTATGAAAGAGCGGAATTCTCTCTTACCTTTTTCAGTTTCCCTTAATTCAGGTCCGACCTGAATCCCTACGGACCGGCTCTCCGATGCACCTTTCGGGCTCCCCGCTTGTCTCCCGGCCGCCCTCAGCTCGCTCTCCAGCCGCTGTAATTTCTTTGTGAGGTTGTCGCTCTCTCGCTGACTCCGGGACGCTTCCAAACGCAGCGCGGCGAAGCCGTCGTCGGCCAGCTTGCTGATTTCTGCCACGGCAGCTTTTGCCAGTATTGCCATTATAGAGGCTAACTGTGTCTGAAAGCGAGAAGTATTTACAGGTCACTATTAGCTTGGTGGCTCAGACGCTCAGATGTTACTGATGCTATTCTTGAACGTTAGCATTCCGTTTAAATTAAACACCAGGTTTGCCTATTATCATGGAAAAATCTTCCAAAAATGAAAAATAAATAGTACTGCAAATTCTCGACAAGGCGATTTAAAATCTTTCCCACTTATTGTGTCACCTTTGACATGTTGTTGGACTTTTGTTGTAAAACTTACCATAGTATGCCACATAAAAACTCCTGGTCAAAAATGAGACATTTCACAAATTCTTGGTTGGGCGTGTTTTTTTTTTTTTTTTTAAGTTTTGATATGAGGCAAAACGGATTAAAAAAACTGGGGACCAAAAATAGGAAAATTAAAGTCAAAATAAAAATTCTACTTTTTGAGCAGAGGGACAGGTGCAAATACTGTACAAGGGTGTCCGGACAACCCCACACCCTCCACTGCCAACAAAACTTGTAGCGTGTCAGAAGGACCAAAGCAGTACTGTAAAGTCCAGCACTAGTATCAGAAATCACCAAACATCCGTCTTTCAGCCACTTTTTCTGCTCAGGGTCACAGGGTGCCGGAGTCTATCTAGAGCAGCACGGTGCAAAAGGCTGGCTTACACTCTGGGTGGGATGTAGCTGCTTTAGACACACAACTGCACACAGTCATGAGCAAAGGGCCATTTAGAGGCGTGCATGAGAACACATGAGGACTGGGAGTAAACCCAGGTAACACAAGACTAACATGCAAACTTCACATGAACAAGACAGGGTGAGATCAGAAACCCCAACCCTAGGTGCTCCAGGAAACAACGCCACCCACTGCCTAAAACTATACGGGCAAAATTATGGTATTAAAGACACAGACTACAAGTCTTTCTGGACTGGGCCTGGAACCACATTTCCAAAAGCAATGCTCCTAGGCTATGTGATGTCCAGAACTGAGGAGGAGAAGTTGTTATTCCTCTTATTCTTATTTGACCAATCATTTATCAGTTATTGGGCAGCGCGCATAAAACTGTGAGAGCTTGACTGTGCATTTTACAGTTTATTTACTTGACCAAGTAAAAACAGATTTTTCCCCCCAGACTGTTTCATCGGCAATGCAGCCACTGGCAAGGCGAACGGGGATATGGACCGTCTGGTGTGCGATCTGCACCCAAGTTTGGCTCCGCCTACCCTGAAGGCAGAAAGTCCCAGTTGTGCTCTAAATGCAATTAAATGCATTGATTAAAAGGCACGTGAGAAAAGCAGCCGTGCAGGGGCACTGGCCCATTCACGCCAGAGTCAGGCGTCTGCCGAGGGATACACTGTTACAACTGCAGTAAACATCGCGCCCCCGCCGTGATAAACCCACCGTCCTTTGTTCATTGAGAAACTGCAGATTCCTCTTCATGGCTTCGTCGCTCTCGCCTTTCCACATATCCGCCCGCAGCGCGGCAGGGCTGTGCTCGAGTTTGCTAAATTCGCCTATCGCCGATCGGACCAGCATATCCATGATGGAGGCTAATTGTGCCTTAAAACTAAGAAGCGACATTGTCCCCAGATTCCAGCCACCGCCGTCTTTAAAGTTCCCAGCAAGACGGGCAAATTCGGGGTGCGTTTCAAGCGATTACTGTCCCAGAGAATCTGCAAAGCATCATCCTTTTTTAGCATTTATCAATCTAAAGTAAAGCCGTAATGTGAGCGGCACTGTAGCAAAAGAGCCATAATAAGGATTAGGCGAGGTTCTGCTTCCGGTGATAACGGGGCGCTTACTTTCAAAATAAAAACCCATCCCGCGGTATTCGGGATCAAGGCGCGCTTTTACTCGGCGGTCTGCAGTCAGACGTAGCTGTCTTTCGTATAAAGGATGTTAAAAGGTTAGCGATGCAGGAATGCTACTGTAGAATATAAGGCATATTTCAGGCAACATCGTACGTAAGGACTATAAACTACCGGTTATCTAAATTTATGTAATAACTATGGTATTAAATATATGATATTTAATATAAATAATTTGTGTATTTCATATTGCATACGTAACTTTTTTGCATTTTCAAATGTTTATTGTATTATGTTCTTTTACCACTGCATATGGTCACAGAAGACTTAATGTTATCCTAAAGGAAATGGATAATAGAAATTATATGCAATAATGTAAGCCAAACATATATTGTATAGAACAGACATTTAATGCTAATTAAAACCATGGCTCGCATGCATTTAAATTAAAACCAAGCCTACCGTTGCTTTTAATATGAAGCAGCATCAACAGGAAGTTATCCCGGGAATATGATTTCAGCAATCTGTGCACTGTGACAGTAGAAATCATATGGGTGCTAGAAGGGAACACTCACTTTGGTTTGGAGAAAGACATAAGAGATTCACCAAAACTTTATTCATCCCGAGGGAAAGTCCTCACACCTCCAGGGTTCTTGGGTTAGAGTCCCAGCTCGGCTCGTAGTGTGTGGAATTTACATTGCCCCCATGTGGTCTCCCCATGTCCCCATGTGTGGCCTGCAGTGTGTGCCTGTATGCGCCCTGGGGCGGACTGCCATCCTGCCCAAGGTGTCCCCCCCCTGCAGCCCGTTTTCCTGTGCTGCCTGCGCCAGACGCAGGGAAATCGATTGCAAGGTGCTGCGCTCTTTTAGGTATAAATGTAACTTTATTAGTAATTACTTAGTAATGCGTATTTAGAATTCAAATATTTTCTAAATATAAGGTTTATTATACACATTAATATAAACCAAATCCAGGTGTGGTAATGGCATCGTTTCGGTCCTACTGGACCCACTGGTTTTGGAAAGAATTACACTTGTTAATGTCCTCTAAAGCCTACTCGTGGTATCTGAAAAATCACATTACCTGTGTAAGGTAACAATACGTAGCGTGTAAGGGGCCGTTGCTTTTGGGACCAATCACTTTATTTTCAACAAGTGACGAGGAGCCCCCTTTGACAGGCAGCCACAAGAAGCGTTGTTTGTTACATATTAAAAACACTATCAATTATTTTTTAATGGTTTAATAATTTTATGGAATTATTCTTAAGATGGAATATATTTGCAACCATGTAATGCATTTTCAAGGATCATGGTATTATATTTTGTTTTTTGATTGTTCAATTAGTTTAAGCCCAAAGAAAAAACTAACGGATGTAAAGCATTTGTTTTCCACATGAAAATCACCGGGGTTGCAGGAGTTTGCGGGCCCGCATGTGACACATCTGGCAGCTCTAGTCGCTGCGTGATTTCTATGCGCGTCTCCGTTAAAGCCCCGGAGCCGCGATCACTGTCCTCCCCATGCTCATTCTTCGGGTGACAGCGTTAGTGCAAAGCGAAGGGAGAGAGACGGGGTAGGATCCGGCTTTGGA
>JAODKM010000016.1:13233912-13245281 GCA_026780845.1 Petrocephalus sullivani | reverse complement strand
CTCCCCATGCTCATTCTTCGGGTGACAGCGTTAGTGCAAAGCGAAGGGAGAGAGACGGGGTAGGATCCGGCTTTGGACTTCCTCGGCACCTTTTACACCCAGCTGTCCTCCCGGATGGAGACGCTAGCCAGGGCGGCGGTGGCGGATATCATTAAGCTGGGGGAGGACGCGCTGCGCCTGGGGTGGGTCCATACCCCCTGGCCGGCTGGGTGCCGCGCTCTTACTGCCGATCGGAGCCCCTAAGCGCCTGGCCACCTCGCTTTCGCGGGGTCCGCAGCAATGGGATATGCCGAACTTTCTGTACTTTATGGTGTTTGCAGACGCGCTGGCCTTTGGGGATCTGCAGGTGAAGCGGGGGACTTTTAAGAATGTGAAGAATGTGACATTAACCTCACATAACATCTGTTGGCCAGGCTGTAATCACCGGTCAGAGTTCTTTCATGGTTACTGCTGTAATGTAGACGCCCAGCTAACACGCTCTGTAAACTAAATGTAACGGTAGAAAGCAAAATAAGACCATTTTAATAAATAGAAACCAAGAAACACTCTTCTGTAACGGTGCTGTTAAGATAGGGTGACCAGATAATCCATGTCATCCCGGGCGCTTGAGCTAGTTCAGATTTTACAAACTACTTTATACCTTAAAGGCTCCTTTGCTTGGCTAAATAGTTCAGTTCTTGTTACACTTTGACTGGTTTGTTTCCTTGATTGAAAGACTCATCCAGCCGTTTCACATTGACAATAGTGACACGTGCATGATTATAGGAGACTGACCAGTCAGCACGCAGCAAGACCTTGGTGCTTAAGTGAAATCCAGGTCATTTTAATTGAAATGGTAGTTTGCAAATCTTGTCCTAGCTCAAAGTATTTGGGATGACATAGATTATCTGGTAACCCTAGTTAAGAGCCCTGCATTCTCCTTTATGCCTGAAGTTTTTCATATTAATGACTGATGTATTGCATAGGTATTGGTAGTGCATAAAATAGGTACTGCATAAAATACATTATTGGGTTTTGACTCGTGATCTAACTAAGTCTAGATGTCTTTGTCTTCTAGTGGAGAGGGAGTTTGGAAGTGAGTGGAGCCTCCAGCTATGGAGTGAAAAACAGGAATCACCCAAATTAGAGTTAGAGCTATACAAGGTCATCTTATGTGCAATCCTGTGAATTAAAATCCTGTGTTTTTGTGTATAGCTAGGTATGTTAATGAGTGAAAATAGCATAAAAAGTGTTGATTTATACACTTTGGCTTCTGTGTATTTTTTTTTTTTGCAAAATACAAGCTTGGGTTGTGCTCAGGATTATCAGTGGTCTCTTACAGGCGGTGATTGCTGGGAAGGATGGATCTGAGATGACTGTTGTGGAGGAGAATCAGCTGCGGACCACATGGAACAGAATCCCAGGGACGGGGCTGAGCACGAAAGGAGGAAGTGCGTGGATGCAGCCTTTGGACATGTGTGGTAGGTGCTGCCGTGGCGTGCTAGAAAAATCAGCGCCACTGCTATAGTTGGCAAAGGCATTTTAAGCATGCTCACTTCTGCAGTCATTTATCTTCTTAAGTTTTATTGTCGCATGTATTTGGGGAAAACCGTGAAATTATTGTACCACTTCCTGTTGTGGAGGGTGGGTAGGAAAAATAATGAGTGAAAATATGTTGTGACAAAAACATATTTTTGAATAGAAAATCCACACGGCTCCCAGTCATGGTAATATTACTTTAATGAGTAATAAGTGCCATATTTTCCTATGTAGCAGTCAGAAATGACAAATCTCCACCATTGTGACTGCTGTTAGTGCATGGTGTTTTAATATAGGTGTGACTGAGCCGCCCTGCTCCGAACATCACGACGAGGAAGCCAGTGGACGGGAGCCTGAGGAGGAGGCCTTGGGAGAGAAGCACTATGCAGCCATTGGGAAGAACCGAAGAGGAGAAGTCCTGGTCAAGGAGGAGACCTGCGCTGGGCTGTGGAACGGCGTGCTCCCAGATGGGCTGGAAGACCTGCAGGTTAAAGAAGAAAGCAGGTGGATCCAGCCACTGGAGATGCGCGGTAGGTATCTATCCGTCGTTAGGTATCTTGCGAATGGTTATTCAGTACTGGGACACTGGGGGCCTACCAAAGGCAGCACAGGGCACCAGGCAGTGTCCCACTCAAACACCTAAGCTGCATCGCTACCAGAAGCACAGTACATTCAAACATTTGCCTGATATGTTTTCTTCAGCTACATGCGAGTCCAATGGTATATTGTATAAAAATTCATTCAGAAAAAAGTATAATACGGAGTAGGTGTGTAAATCAATGTCCCCCAAAGCAACTGTTTGATTAAGATTATTTAGAGAACAATTCGATGCATTTCTACTACGATTCGATTAGTCAATAATTTGCTTTGATAAACTGAAACATACTTAACATACTTATCACTATAAAAAAAATCACAAATGTGACCCTGTGAATTAGTTTCCTCGCAATACTTCTATGCACCATTATACCCCTAATACTAAGAGAACTGTATAAGTGTGTATATAGTTTTACTCTAGCTGCATGTTATGCACGTAAAAGCAACCATGTCTGTCTTTGAGCCAGTAACTCTTCTGAAGAGCTGCGCAGAGGCTAATATACCTGCATTTGTTTGTTTAAAATGAATGACACTGCGGATTCTGTAACTGCTGCTGCTGATTTGCCCGGTGCTCATGATCATGTTCGTTGTTTTATTACCTGTTGCCCAAAGGCACTGTGGAGCCAGGTGCTAACAGCATGAAGAAACCAGCCTTTGGAGACGAGGGCTGTGAGGCGGAGCATAAATCAGAGACCACTGATAATCTACAGCATACCACCAGGCAGCTCTGGCCTGGTCGTCACGAGCAAGAAACTGGCTTTCAGGCGGAGGCCGTACAGGGAAAAGAGGATTTAGCCCAGAATCAGCCCCTCCGGCAGCATCACACCTTAGAGGAGCTCCCGAGGTGTTATGAGGATTCACTTCCGGACACAGACGGAAATACCCTGTGTGGCAAGAGTTTGCAGTTAGAGAAACATAGTGACACCGGCTGGATGGCGAGCGCAGGGCAATTTGTTTGTGTGCAGTGCGGTACGAGTTTCACACACGAGTCTCTACCAGCACGAGCGAACTCACACAGGAGAAAGACCCTTTAAGTGTTCCCAGTGCTGCAAGAGCTTCTCTCATCGCAATAACCCTTACCGCCACCAGCGCATCCACACGGGAGCGAGGCCGTACGTCTGCGGCGTGTGCGGTAAGACTGAATAATCTTAAGAGGCATCAGGCAGTCTACACGGGAGAGAAGCCCTTCCCCTGCGTGCATTGTGGGAAAATGCATTCCAGAATTCACAAAAGCGAGAGCGAATAAGCAGGGGACTCTGTCACAAACTGTGAGGTGTTTCATACTTAATGAAATAAATCCATTGCCATTTCTTTGTATTTCCGACGGCACACATGAAGGGCAGCATATCACCGGGACTGAGCTTTAGGACCCCCCCTCCTGTCTGTGTGAGTGGCATGCCCCCACCCCTACCATGCAGGTTTCCTCTGTGCTCTCCACTTTCTCCTCACAGTCCCTGGGGGAACTCAGCTCCCAGCACATCCGTACCAGGTATTCAGTGTTCCTGACTGGCTGGGGGCTGGGAGGGAGCAAAAACATGGACTCTCCGGATTCCCCAAGGACTGGGTTGGGAAACACTGGTCTAAAGATATGCACCTCTAAGCTGGCTACAGTGTATCAAACTCTGTGCCCACGTGCACCCTATAATGGCCTGGCATCCTGTCCAGGGCACAGCCCAGCCTAGTAACCCTGTAACCCTGCCCGATGTTAGTGGATGGTGGGATGATGGACACACAATTGAAATGAAAACATTTGGATGTCATTTTCTGTATGTCTTCAGCATCATATTTCCAGAAACAACAAAGCAGAACTCTGCCTATGTATCATGTGTCTCACATTGTTAATGTAGCGTGGTTAATTTATTTTCTTTATACAGATGATGGGAGGCTTTCAAAGCGTTGTGTCATAAAAACGCCGCATCCAGAGCTATAACATGTTCCATGTAGCTCTGCCAGTAATGCTGATCGCAGTCCTTAAAGGTTTTTTGGCAGACATGGTTCATGACTTGGCACATACTGCAGTCTCCAAACCGGCTGGCTCTAAGCAGTGCTTAGAGGTATCGGGTTTTTTTTTCTCGATATACTATATTGTACTGACCTATGCGCGTGACAGATTGTTTTGCAAAAATTTTAACCATATTCGGTTTATGTTTTTAAAAATGCACTGCATTTTTATTGTAAATAAAGAAGGCTGACCCTAAATAAAATGCTATGGGGGGGGGGGGGGGGCCACAGTGTTTCTCAGCCCGCAAAGAAGGTGGTCCGGAACACTTTGGATAGGACTGTGGGCACATGCTCGCATTACAGGTAATTAGACACAGCAATTAGCTGAATTGCTGGTGTTCCGTAACCCAGCCCTGTAACCTGTGCTGCCTGGGATAGGCTGCCCCCCCCATACAACTCTGACCAAGATTAGATGCTGGCAGGATTGATGTACCGCATTGGCCCGTTGGCTTGTCCTTTTATTATAGGAGGAAACAAAAAAAGCAGAAAAAAGTACAAAATTCAACCAGACCTCACATGACCTCACCAACCACAGGCACGGAAAAGGTTTTAAGCTCGGGGTGCTGAACGTCAGAATGACCAATAGGCTTTATTGAAGTTCTTTTGTATCATTGGTAGCTATGAACATCTTACAACAGGTTAACAAGAATGAAAACAGGCTGGCTTAATTTGGCTATAGGCAGATGTGAGCTGCTGTACAGTATTCTGGCCCTGCATTACCGCCCACACCCAGAAGCACTCTCAGAACCCCTCCCTCCAATGCTGCATGAACATGGGATACAGTCAGTCAGACACATATTTGACCGCAAGTTGAGTCAAATGCGTCTGACAGATATGTTGACAATATATAATATTCCACTCATTACAAGTAGGAGGAGCTTTTCTATTCAGCTAACCTACAGACGTACACATATACGTCTGTCTAACTAGGTGATGTGTTTTACCCTGCCTTGTCACCTGGTCATTAATTGCCCAATTCACAGCCTTCTTTTTGGTGTTACTCTTCTCTAGTTTAAATAAACTCATGATATGTGCTCTGATTGGCCGTCACTTAAAATGTTGAGTTGTGCCCCCCCCCGCCCACTTCCAGACATCATTCCTTGGTTATGCAGCCAAACAGAGCACAACTATAGCCAGAAGCATTTTCCACATGTCAAGGATCAGCTCACCCAGGTTTGTTCCACTGCAGTATATTTTGATGCAATTATTCAATAACTTCTCAATAAATTCAATAAATTCTCACTAGGTCTCTTTTTCACTGGGTTCACCCTCTTCTAATGTCCCCACATATCCTGTTTCTTTGCTAAACCTGCCTTTAGTTATCTAAAACTAAATCCATTATAGCACTTCAAAGACAACTGCCCGTATTTTGCTCTCTTTACAGAATCTCAGGCAGGATGTCAATCCATGTGAAGTGTTTGTGGGCCTGTGCAATGTCTTATGTCCACCATGCCACTAGATGGCAGACTGGGTCTTTGAGGAAAGGTATTTTATCTTCCCCAGCCTTGTTAACCTTATAAAAATCTCTTGCAGGGAGAACAGTGTGTTTCAGGGAAAGGATACAGGTGCTGGATAGTGTGTGGTAGACTGATTCCTGCTATATTTGTCTCAAAGTACTTATTCCAAAGGGACCGCACCTCCCAAACCGTTTCCAATTCCAATTCCACCCAGCCCCCAAGGAGAGGCAGCAGCAACCAAACCAGTCCTGATATAGAGACCATGGCACATAAATCCACAGAGAACCTATACCTCCCAAACCAGTCCCCACAGAAAATCCACACAGCCAAACCAGTTCCTACAAAAATCATTTGTGCATTTGGGATCATTTTCAAGCAGCTGATCGCGCAGTGATAATAACATTAGGAAACAGTTTAGGGAATTTTTCATAGTGTTTGTAAATTAAATTTACTTGGTTGATGTAAGTTTTTATTTTGTAGAATTTTCCAGTATATTAAAACCATCATAATTTGTCCTTACATAATCCGGAAACTTTTCTGTGCAATAATTACTGGTATTTTGCGACTTACTTTGTTGCATGACGGAAATACTTATGGTTATCTTGGCTGCCCACACATAAGGCTTCATTGACATTTTTAATTAATATTAATATTTCTATAATAAACATCCACGCTTTTTTGTTTACTTTTTGTTAATTCCAAACAATCACCAAAATAGCTTATAAATTCAAATGTAACAAAAAACCATCTGCCTTCACGTTAAATAACCACAGCAGAGACACACTGGAGACAAAGTGTGCATATATTTTTGCTGTTGTTGAACTGAAAAGTCATAACTTTCCATGTAGATTCATAATTTATTCTGATTTAGGGACCTTCACCTCCTGCTCCTCTGGGCCTCATCATTCTTTGAGATGCTGAAAACCCCTCACACCAGATTATTTGGCATAGACCCATCAGTGCCATTAAATGCAAATGAAACTGTAAACAAAGCCTGTACATAATGAAGCTCTCATGAATGATAAACAGCCTTGATTGAAAATAATTCCACATTCTTAGTCCAAAAGATAATCCATCCTTTTATTCAATGCAGGTTCCTGGGGAAGCCTGGAAGCTTCTCCAGGAAGCACAGGGAAGATGATATCTCATGGTCCAGGTACCAGTCCATCACAGGGCAAGCACGCACACACTATGTGACCTGAGAAACACCACTGCACCAAGCTGCGTGTTTTTGGACTGTAGTGTAGAAAGAGAACATGTACCTCTCTTACATTATACAGAGTCACTTAGGCTGAAAACTTAATTGCGTAGTTTAAAGCTTAATTCATTCAAATGCCTAAAGCTTTACTGGAGGGACACTGGATTCTCCCTTGCGTTTTCAGACCTCTCCATTCATTTTCATCTTTAATATGGTATCAAAGACATATCTCAGAGTCACGGGTACAAGAGCAATGCACAGGGCATCAATACGTATACAGTCTGTAGAATTAAAATGAGCAGGAAGGCAAGTGTCATTAAAATATTGTAAAACATTCCATCGATCCTATAAAAAAGTCTTTGGTGCTTATATACAGTACTGTAAAATACTATAGTCAGGGACTGGTTTCCGCCATACGGCATGAGTCCTTTCAGAAACCAGTTGAAGTCCAGCGTAAAACTGTTAAATGCAGTATACCCAGGCCAGCTGAAGCAATTGGCTCTCTCCTGTCTTCAGACCTTCCGGTCCTGCGCAGTGGTAGCTGTAATGTACTACAGTAGATCATGTGTGTCCCTTGCAGCTGACCATTTCTCGCATCCATTCAGGATTTATAAATTAAACACTTTTATGTCAACAATTACAATGTTTGCTATATAGTCCCACTTTCCACCACAGTGAGTACAGCATATAATATTCTTGTACCTTATTTTTTTCCTCCATACCTTCACCATAGCAACACTGATGGCCCTGCACCATACAGGTGTAATCTGTTGTATATACATTGGCTTTTTCACATGAATAAAAAGTAATACCCACTGTCAATGCAGGGTGCTCCCACCTCTCGAAACTGCCATTAACAGAACTAATAAACAATGACCATGGAAAATTCATAATACAGATGGTTAAAATATTAATACTTCATAACTGTCTTTTTCCCTAATTGCTTGACAAAGCCTAAGGTAAAAAAATAATATGTAATTGTTTTCGGCTAGAATATTTACATCTTCAGTATTTATGAATAACGTGGTGGCAAATGGAAACTTTTTGGGGTTTTCAAAAAAATTGAGTAGTACCCCCCCAATCAGGTCAAACAGGCTTAACACTCCTTACGTGACCCTACAATACCCAAGCGATGGAGAGCTTACTACTAAGGCACTGAAAGTAGAAGTGGGAGATTTTTCTGAGCGTGGATCATGTGACCATCGTCCAGAAGCTGTTATTTCGTCAGATTTGCGAATGCGCAGCCGGGGACAGAGCAGACGGAGCCTTGAGAACAAGCATAACCACAAGCCAGTGGGACGAGGCCTCACACGATCTGGCCCTTCGGGTGGATGAGGATGGCGTTGGTCAAGGGTTTGGGCCGCATGGTTCCGTTGCTGAAGTGAAAGTTGTTATTCAAGGCTTGTGAGATCTGGGTGCCGTTGATCTTGCCGTTGTGGTTGCAATCTTCCCTGTGCTTCTCTCCGTCTTCCTGGCCTTGCTCCTCCTCATCCTCGTCGTCCGTCAGCGGTGGATAGGTCGAGTTCAGCGGGGAGTGCTGGGCCCTCTCGCAGCCGGGCACGATGGCCTTGCCGTTAATGGGCCTGAGGTCCGCCGTGCGCTCGTATGGTGGGAGGGAGGGGTGGAGAGGGGGGTGGAAAGCAGGGGGAAGACGGGAGTCCTGAGAGGCAGAGAGAAGGGCCTCGTAAGGAGCAATTCAGATTCTGTGCCGTTACTATCGACCAGGGGGTCTCAAACATTTTGATCAAAGTTTGTTGAGCATAATTTGTTCAAGGTCAGAGGTCAGGAAGAATTATTAATAAAAAAACAGCATTTTGTGACCATTAATGATATAACAATCATTTTTGATAAAGACATCAATATATAAGAGTAATAGGAACTTTTTGACGAATTACAGTATGACGAGTTAACCACATTAAACCATTTTACATTAACCATGGTGGTTCATCAAGTTCATTATCGGCTGGTTTCGGATTAACTTGTGGTTCTGCTACAGACCATCACAAAGCGAGTTAGAATAGTAATTAGTGAAACTACTACTTTATTAATTTAATGGGGGGAAAAAAAATTATAAAATGCAGAACATGTGACTATCCAAATGGGAATTGTACACATCAAAAGCAGAAGTTATTTTTATTGTATGATAGTACAATACTCCATGGTAGACATTCCAAGCTAGTAAACCACTTACTTTAATAGACTCTTATGGGCTGATTTAGCTAGCAAATGAGGATTTCTGCGGCATGTTGTCGGTGACTAGCCGCGTGTACTCATGGACACACACAGACCCAGATCAGAAACACCGTGTCCCTTACTATGGAATCCACTCTTAGTAGGCTCTCATCTCTCTCGACTTCCCGATCCAAATCCCTCTCCTTCGTTCGCTCCCCACGTCGGGAACAGTTGAATATAATGGGTCGACCCAAGGAGTCTAAACCTCCCCGGCCACCAGAGAGAGTGGAGTGGCTGTCTCTGCTGTGACCTTGTTCCTGAGAGAGAGCAAGTGAGAGAGAGAGCGAGAGATTTAGGACCCATGCTTGGCAGCAGAAAGTGATAAAAGGTTCCTGCTGTTCTACCGTTGGAAAATGATTCCTTTTTGAATTAATTTGGAAAACATGCATCTGTGTACATTGTGAATATGTAAGAATATTTCTTTTAATAACCCTCCTGAGCACAAGCAGCACTGTTTCTGACAGGTGGTGCACTATTATTAGATTCATTTGAGTCAGAAGCTAACCTTGGACACTAAGAGTTATCGAGTTGAGGGGCGGTGGGGGTTAGAGGGGTGGAGATGAGTAATGAGGGCGCAGAAAGCGGGAGGGAAGGCAGGAGGATGAAGGGAGAGACTAACTTGGGTTAGAGACGACAAGCTGCTGCGGATGGTGCCTTCAACTCTGAGAGGAACACAGTCCTCTGCCTGAGAGGGAAAGAGATGGTCGGTGTGAATAAACAGGCTCACATAACACATGCAATGCACAATGGTCAGCGTGTAACCGGGGACAGGTGTGAATGAGTGCCCTATCAGAGGGCTGAATCGCTGCCCTCTACCTGGATATGGTGGTCGGTGCTGACAGTGTGCATCCTCCTAAAGGAAGCCTGCCTGGACAGAGTGCTGATCTCCTCCCTGGAAAACAGGCAACATTCACATTCAAAGTGGCAAGTTTGCGCTCCTGGGCGTTTCCTGACAGCCCGCCATTCAGACTCACTTTCTGTCAGTCAGCTCCATCTCCAGCTTCTTATTCTTGCGCTTGTGATAGCGGTTCACCATGACGACCGAGACTACCATGACGACCAGCAGCACCCCGATGACCACACCCGCGATGATCATTAGCAGGCTGTCAAACGCGGTTTTTCTGGTAGGAAACTCTGTTGGGGAGAAGGTGGGGCATGCAGTTACACACATTATACACATGGTGGCAGCACAAACGCATTAAAAACCAAGACCAGCACAACTTCAATGTTCCGTTAGCGACCTTGCCTCTCCCGTTTGTTTTACTATTTTCAAGATTTGTTAGAGAGCACCAAGGCAATAAAATGTTTCATTCTGAAGGGCTCGTGTGACAATTCTAATCACCGTGAGTGTCTTTCACTTAGACGCCACTGTCGTTCAGAACACCTGAGCTTGGTAAGTTAAACGCAGATTTCAAGCAAGCAGTGACATGTATCCCGGGGAAATAGCTGGTTAGGATAAAGAGCGATTCTGACACCCAAGGAACAGAATAAACAAGAAGGTCAAATCGAATAGCTGAGGCAGCAAGAGGGAAGGACTCGGTCCGTAAGAGCGTGCGACGGCAGGGCTGCCCACTAACCGGACACCGTGACCTTGACGTCTGCCTTGCCCACACCCACGGAATTCTTTGCGGCGCACTTGTACTGGCCAGCATCCTTCAGAGTTAGGGGCCGACCAAAGAGGAGCGTCCCGTTGCTTACAGTCACACCCTCCGGAAGTGGGCCATCTTCCCTGAGTAACGAAGAACAAACTCTCCTTAGAACAGCCAAGCATTTTGCCTTGTAATCTGCCACCCACATCCTCATAGTCGCCACCTTAAACACAAAGACACAAAGTGATACAATGACACACTGTTAAAAAATAATAATAATAGCTGGAAAAAATATAGATTAAAAAAATCTCAATTAATTAGATAATACCTCTTTTTAAACAATAGTAGCATGTTTTATTCATCATTAATTACCAGGCAATTCCTGAAAGCCTCCCATCCTTCCTATTTTTATAGTTCTACAGAGAACGATTATTCATGCAGGGTCTGGCCCATTTCTGTACACTCCCTGTACTCAGAGGCCACATGTGTTCAGCTGAAATTAACTCCAGTTTCAGTTTAAGCTGTTTTCACAGATTCACGCCTCTAATCAGAGCATCATGCTCCGGAGTGACGGGTCGGGTCAGGGCCTGCAGATGGCCCCGGCAAAGGTGGCCCAGCTCGACAGAGAACAGGGCGGAGGACAGCTGGACTCCCCACCCTAAACTGCGGAGCCATCCCCTCTTAGAGCTCGTGCTGCCTCTAATCCCACTACCTCCTCCAAGATGCACGCCCCCCTCCTCCTGGGGGGTCATGCATTTCGGATGCCCCCCAACCCCC
>JAODKM010000016.1:13212828-13228748 GCA_026780845.1 Petrocephalus sullivani | reverse complement strand
CAGTGGCTGGATGTGCTCATGTCAGTAAGGCTTCAGACCTGAATGCAGTGGCTGGATGTGCTCATGTCAGGAAGGCTACGGATCTGAACGCAGTGGCTGGATGTGCTCATGTCAGTAAGGCTTCAGACCTGAAGGCAGTGGCTGGATGTGCTCATGTCAGGAAGGCTGCGGATCTGAACGCAGTGGCTGGATGTGCTCATGTCGAGAAGGCTGCGGATCTGAACACAGTGACTGGATGTGCTCATGTCAGGAAGGCTGCGGATCTGAACGCAGTGACTGGATGGCGCTCATGTCAGGAGGGCTGCGGATCTGAACACAGTGGCTGGATGTGCTCATGTCAGTAAGGTTGTGGACCTGAACGCAGTGGCTGGATGTGCTCGTGTCAGGAAGGCTGCGGACCTGAATGCAGTGGCTGAATGTGCTCATGTCAGGAAGGCTGCGGATCTAAACGCAGTGACTGGATGTGCTCATTTAAGGAAGGCTGCGGATCTGAACGCAGTGGATGGATGTGCTCATGTCAGTAAGGCTGTGGACCTGAAAGCAGTGGATGGATGTGCTCATTTAAGGAAGGCTGTGGACCTGAATGCAGTGGCTGAATGTGCTCATGTCAGGAAGGCTGCGGATCTAAACGCAGTGACTGGATGTGCTCATTTAAGGAAGGCTGCGGATCTGAACACAGTGGCTGGATGTGCTCATGTCAGTAAGGCTGTGGACCTGAACACAGTGGCTGGATGTGCCCATATCAGGAAGGCTGCAGACCTGAACGCAATGGCTGGATGTGCTCATGTCTTGCCTGACTCCAAAAATGGCCTCTCTCATGTACATAAAGTGTAACATATCATTCATTAGAAAGAATAGTTTCCAGTGGCAGTAGGAAAAATTAATTCAGTGTCACATGGTGGGGCCGTGGTGGCAAAATGGTTAGGGAAGCAAACTTGTAATTGAAAGGTTGCTGACTTGAATCCTTGATCATCAAGAACCACTGAGGTATCTTGAGCAAGGTACTGTGCCCAGGCAGTGAATGAGCTGCCCACTGCTATGTCACATGTGGGCTACATGCATAGGACACATTTCATTGTCATGCCCTGCATGTTAACAATTAATCACTTCCATGTTTGTGTTGGCAATTAATTTTTATGAACCAAAAAAGTTTCTTCCATTTCATCACATAAACATAACATAAACATCTAAATATATATAGTGTGCGTATTTGCATGGTGATTCACAAAGTTTTCTTCTTTGAGTATATGGATATTATAAGCAGCTGCTAGTCAAGAGTAATTTTAAATAAAATCAAATGAGTTTCTCCTGGGTTCCATTCCGACACATTAGATAAAGTTAGGTAGATCTCGTTATTTTAATCTTTTAAAATAAATGCACATACATTATGCTTTTTTTCCGCTTTCATATGTTTGGCAACACTGATGTTACATTAATGTCAGAACTTCCCAAGAAATTGAAAAGCAAATAAATTTCCTGCTACGTTTTCCCAAAACATTTCCGATGAGCTGAGTTTTGGAAACTTGCCAAGCTGCGCTGTGCATATTTTAGACATGCACCTCATTCAGGGCGTCTCCTGCCACCTGTACTGGCTTTCCTGAGACGCGCTTCAGGCTCCATGACCCTATAGTGGCTAAGCGCTATGAAGGGTGAATGGATGGATGGATGTTTATCCTGTTCAGCAGGACTACATATCATATTGAGAAAGCAAAACTGTTTATTTAAAGCTGCCTGGTGCTGTGTGTGGTACTGGGGGTCATGACTCTGTGCCTATAATGGGAAGGTTGCCAATTTGAATGCATTGGCTGCCAGAGTGATGCCACCATTGGGCCCTTCATAGCAGTGGCCCAGACCTTTTCTGCATGACAGACCGTTTTTACATGGGGGTGGGGGAGTGGTCACTTTTCAAAATAAATTACCTTGCAGACTAATGTAAATACAATTTGTTTTTAACTAATAATAAGAAAAAGCATTCTTTTTGTGCGGCCCGGTTCGGCACGGCCCATGGCCCAGTACTGGCCCGCATCTTATAATTAAACAGAATCCATGAAAGCTGAAAAAAACACACTAAAAGTAAACTGGCTACACAAAATACAGGTCTCTCTATAATACAAACAGCACCAAAGACGATTAGAGAACAGAACTCCAGACCCATTGCTGGGAGTCGGAATGCAGAGAACAAACCACATTCTCAAACCTGCCTTTAATACATAGAACATCAAATCATACACGCCGCCCCCTGACCGTGTGCTCACACATCTGTCTCACACTTATTGATTATTTGCTATCGCATCAGGCTTTGATGCTGAAAGGGCACAATTTCCTCTCTACACTCTCAGGCTGGGTTCCTGTCGGCTCATTCGAAAACAGTCATTATACCCCACCTCAGAGATGCAGCCAGAGAGGGCATTGTTAAGCCCCCCTTTAAACAAGAGGATCAGCGACTGATCCACTAAATCACCGCACACAGAGGACAGGCAGACAAGAAAGAGGAGGTATAGAGTTGGGGAGGGGGGTCTCCTATGCAAGATTGTTGCTGTTATTTAAATAACTACTGCATTTTAAGGGGGAATGTGACTGCATTGCTTTGAATTCAGAGACTGGCACTGAGCAGAGAGTGCGAGTGTCTGTGTGTGCAACAGAGAGAGAGGAACAGAAAGGCCCAAAGGTGCCAGACATGGTTAAATGAGAAGAGTGTGTGGGACGCAGGGTGTAGGCTGCTACGCGGTAAGACAATCAGAGACCATTGGCCAACTGAAAAACAGCAACCAGTTTTTCCAGAAATATTAGAGGAGACTTCCAGAGCAGGAAAACACACACGTAAGGAGCACTGCCAGAAAAGGGCGTTTTAGTTTTGGTCTTTTTAAAAAAAACATTATGCATTTGCTTTTTTTTTGTTTTTAAATAAAGTTAGATGTTGCTCCATGAAATATAAACAATAATATTAAAGTTACCGCTATTCTAATTTTAAAAGTACCATTAGTAATAACGTGCATTACTGCAGTAAGTGTAATCAATGGCATATGAGAGACTTTGATATGAGGGAACACAACTTAATTTAAGTACAAATGTCTATTTATTGGGGGATGAAATTAACTATTACGGGCCACACGTCCCCTTCCCCGTGCACTCCCCCTGTCCCTACACCCCTGAGTGTAATACCAGCTCCTTCCTTACCTGTCACCCATAAGATGAACAGATCCACTGGCCGCCGTACTGTCATCTTGCACCAGTCCAGGAGTTCTGCTCGGTCACTTTGCGAAATCCACTCCGGAACCGTTTCGCGCTCCCCCCAAAATGAAACCGATCGATGGCCGCTCCTCGGTGCAATAAGCCTGGATCAGCGAAGGTTCGAAGTGATATCAAATATCGTTAGAATGGTAGTCAAGCTGCCCATATGGTAGATGTCCGGTCCACTCCAACCTCTGCTGCCAGAAATCAGTCCTCTGAGGTTCGGGCTCGGTCCACAGGAGCGCCTGTTTGCCCGGACCGCTGCATGACTGCTGGAGAACCTCTCTAGGAATTCCGTTCCGTCACAACCACCTACAGCTTTCTTCTTTCACTTGAAAAACTTTTTTTTAGTTGTAAATGAGATTAAGAAAATAACTGCTACAGACCGAGAAAAAAAATACCAACTCTATTGTAAGAAAACCAGCTCAATGATAAGTGCTGAACGTAGAATCCAAAAGTGATGTGCGCATTTTATTTTGGTATTCCGCAGATCGATTTGCAGATTGATCATCCGTCTAGTTTCGGGGCATCTGTGACCATTAAAGTGCACATTCTGCAAACGCGCACGTGACTTTATAATAGAAAGGAAAGAAAATCATGTAATCGGCAGAGTTTACAGGCTGCACCGAGCCCTGGCGAAGTCACCATGGTAAGGCTGTAAAGGAAGTTTGCGGAGGGCTGATACACCTGTTGCTCACGCTCTCTCACCTCGATCAGTCACGCAGCCCTGCCGCGTCAAAAGTGACGCCAGTGGTGCACAAGAGAATCACACTCAGGTCACTATGGGATAAAATATATATATATTTATATATATATATATATATACACACACACACACACATATATATATATATATATATATACACACACACACACACAGTTATATATATCGATATATTTCTCGATCACAGATTGCAGATTTATATATACTAAACCAAGGGGTTGTTTATCATTATTTTGTTTAATTGTTATTTTATTATTATTATTTTAATGTGCGTATTAATCTATGAAACTCATTCATGAAATCAGCCAATGGAATAGTGTTGAGAAATCCCACTGACGTATTCACCCAAATGCGTTTTCAGGAAAAAAGGGGGCTCTAACTAGATATTCGTGAGAGACTTCGGTCTGCCGTCGCAATTGCGTGTCTAATTCCCCCAACTTGGTCTGGGTGGGACCCAAACGTACATTTTTAAAAGCACTGCTTGTAGGATAAGATTGTTATTACAGATGGTAAGTGCTGAAACAGACAGAGCAGACAACGCAAGTCACCGAATCTGACACGTTATATTTGGCCCAGCCCTGATCAGCAAACCCGTTTGACAAGTTGGATTCCTCCAGTTTAAAAAAGTGTTATGCTGTATTAACTATTACCCGAAACTCATTGTGCTGCGGGCATGGCACCCGCATTGTTTAAAAGTGTTATTATGATCAACATGATCTTTAATGATAGCCAGCATAATTTAATAAACTTGGTGGTCATGATTATCAAGAGGAATTTATCTTACGAGATTGGATGTTTGAGCGCTGTGCTACTTACGTAAGCATTTCTAGTCGTTGTTTTGCAGGGAAAATATATGCAAATAAGAAGAAGCAAGTGCCTTTAGATTGTAAAGTATAAGTCAGGATTTGCATACACGCCCCAAAAGTGTAATGAAAGCACAGACATATTTTCACTTAATAAGCTAACAACAATGAGCCAGTATTCAACTGAAATAACCCCGTGGAAGAAGGCGGGGTTTGAAGTCCAGAGAAAGGGAAAATTGTCGATCCCTTGGTATATTAATACTAAGTATGGGTCTGAGCGATTGTATGGGCTAGAACAGCACAAAGTTGGTGTTTTATTCATAACAATTCATCTAAGTGAATTAAATGTGCGCAGCGAAGGGGCGGGGTTTGAATTGGGGCGGAGCTAATTGTAGTGGCGTGTGGGCGGGGCAGGGAAAGTGAATGGATGGGGCTCCTTTACAAGCAGCCTGTTTATTATAATAGTTTTGTTGGTGTGGTCAGGGCCAGCGGTGTCATCCAGTCCTGAGAGTAACAAGGCTGGACTAGGAGTCAATGTTATATATTTCCAGACACCAAAGTCTGGGAAGGTAGGTCAGATCAGCCCTCCAAGCAGTCATGAGTTAATTGCTCATCTGTCTAGTCACGAAGCATAAAGCATTCGTCGCAGTTACGGACAAAATATGAGTCAGATGGGAAACCAGGAAAAAAAAGAGAAAATGAGAGGTGAGTCAGGTGTGTCTCCCCTCGTCAGCTGGAACACCCACTGTTCTCTCGAGCTTAACTGGGGGACTCAGTCAGATATAAGACACACACGCATACACACAGATAATGAATATGGAATTTTTCTCATCTGATAGTTATAAACTTTTGCCATAAATCTTTTAATTTTTGTAACATTTAGCAGGTGTAAAAGTCATAGTGACGCGAATAAATGTAGAAATACGAGCGCCCCCTCTAGTGGTACATTCTGTCATATTTATGAGCGTTCCGTACGGGACAGATGTCCGAATAACCCTGAAAGTGTAAGTGCTTAGCAGACGAATGGCCGGCCGTACGGAGATGTGCTGATGGGTGCTTCCCTGAGAAATTATTGCATATGTCCAAGGAATGGTTAAGATAGGCCGTTGGGTGTGTTTGGGTTTTTTGTGTATAATTTTGTAATTATTACAAAACCTAAAGGGAGGATTCTTATTTCTCTATATATTAAATTGCATTGTACTTCCAAGTGAAATTATTATATTACTCATTTTAGTAGCACTTTAATTGAGGTGATTGTGACCAGGACAATTGGTGTGAAGGTAGATGGATGATTGAAGTAAATTAATAATCAGACTGAATATCCAGTCGTACTCCCAACATCCAACCTCTTAGCCGGTACAGGGTCACAGGCTGCAAATAACCTATCCCTGGCAGCATAAGGCAAAAGCCAGTGGACGCCATGGATGGGATTGGTTTAATTATTATTTAATTGATTGGCAGTAACAGGCCATTCTTCTGTCCTATCAAGGTGTGGGGCTGACACTTTGCTTTCAGACGGTTGTCCTGCTGAGCTGGAATCATGACCACTTATGAATCCAAGTAGGGACCAAAGGTGTACCCCCAGGGGCACATGCAAATTGTACCAATAAAAATGTTCTTCAGTAATGTGTAAAAAAAAAAAAAGAAAATGTGTAAGGTAAGTGACTAGCTTTGCCTGCTATTACCTGATGAACACAGTGGCTTTTAAAAACACACATGAAAAATGAGAAGCTCTAGGGAGGCACTGTCTGGACAAACACAGGCTCGTTTTTCTGTTCTTGTGACGGAGGTAGCATTAGTGCGGGGTGAGTGAGGAGACGTGTAAATGCTGCTTTCTCTTTTTGCAGCGACAGGAGCCCAGGGGCCTCTAACAGGCAGACGAGTGACAACCTCGCCACTTGGCTTTCCGCATTCGCCGCACCCTCAAATGCCGTCGCTCAGAATCATCTGCTACGCCCTGCAGCGAAATGCCGATGCAAAGAAATAGTTTCTCACATTACTATCCACACAATCAGACCCTCTTTGTGGTCACATAAAAAGGAAGCAGATTGGACCTTGTGGCTTGAAGGAGGGGGCTGTTGTCATGGTGACAAAGATCGAAAACTTAAAAATAAGCTGTGCAAAAAAAAACTCGGCAACACTGTCTATGAAGCCCATATTCATAAAGCCAAATAACTATTCTTCTAGTTTATTGTAACACATTCATAAAGTACTATAAGGATGGCTATAACTATTTATGAAAATGTGTAATGTATGTAATCTTTATAAAGCAGCACAAAGCATCCTTAATGCTTATACCAGCCATTATAATGCATTATGAAGGTATCTAATGTGCATTAAAGACGCAAGCTTCATAAAGCATTCATAATGCAAAAAACACATGGCTATAATGTGTTATGCCTTTTGATAAATATTTATACCCATGTTGATAATGCTTTATGAATGTATTGTTATGAATGTGTTAATAAATTACTAAAACATGGCCTTAAGTAAAGTGCAACCAAAAACTCAAACCACTTACAACAATTTTACTTTAATTTAAAACTTTAAAAGCATCCATTATCGCATTTGTAATAAAAACAGATTTGAAGCTGTTTGCAACATCGCACAGAGGATACACATTTGTTTACACAGTAACACATTGTCTTCACACTGCAAGCAGTCTCACGGTAGGCAGTGGTACTGTACGATACACCCTACGCAAGCATAATCAGCAGAGGGACTGTACGATACACCCTACGCAGGCATAATCAGCAGAGGGACTGTACGATACACCCTACGCAGGCATAATCAGCAGAGGGACTGTACAATACACCCTACGCAGGCACTATCAGCAGAGGGACTGTACAATACACCCTACGCCGGCATTATCAGCAGAGGGACTGTACAATACACCCTACGCAGGCATAATCAGCAGAGAGACTGTACAATACACCCTATGCAGGCATTATCAGCAGAGGGACTGTACGATACACCCTACGCAGGCATTATCAGCAGAGGGACTGTACAATACACCCTATACAGGCATTATCAGCAGAGGGACTGTACGATACACCCTACGCAGGCATTATCAGCAGATGGACTGTACGATACACCCTACGCAGGCATAATCAGCAGAGGGACTGTACAATACACCCTATACAGGCATTATCAGCAGAGGGACTGTACGATACACCCTACGCAGGTATTATCAGCAGATGGACTGTACAAAAAACGGTGCTTAGCTGGCTTATACAGGAGATGGCTCACGCTCTGACTTTCGCTTCAGCAGAGAGCACTACATCGTCATATAGTTACTTCTCTTCACACCATTCCTTTCTTCTGCATTTCCAGCGTCTCGTATGTCTCCTCATTGCGATGTGTGAGGCCCTGAGAGACAAGGAGACCATTATTATTATTTTATTGTTCTTGGTTTCATTCTAATCATTATCATGATCTAGTAAAGGTAAATAGTAATGATCTTACGGTGTAAATTCCATCACCTTCTGAGGCTTTCTGGTAAATGAAGGAAAAGGAATTTGATTAGATAAACTTGCTCATTTAATTTAACTTTGTACGCCTAAAAAATTATATTCCTCGTTTCCTCAAACAAACACGCATACCCATCCTTGCTTAAATGAACAAAGTCTATTAGGTGCACCTAACTAGTACCAAGTAGGACACTCTGGCTGAAAGGTGTATAAAGACCAAAAGGTTTTGCATTAAGCCAAGCCTGTCTGCACACCATTGTTATACTGAGCTCTCTGTTTAGCAATTTCGGCTTTCCTGTTCATGTGCCCATTCACCTCTGACCCTCAGTACGTTTTCAGCCACAGAAGAGCCATTTTCAGTTCAAATGATTTTCCTTAAATTCTAAACAGAGTAGTGCATTGAAATCCCTCTGAAAAAAAGCTCTGATTTATATAAGTCAAGCCGGTTCTCACCCAGGCTGTCCGATCAGAACACTAAAACTATGGCACTCCTCTGACGGGGTTATTTATAGCTTGATTAACAGCCACGTTGACATGAAAGTGGCCCAGACGAGATATGCCTTGGGTAATTATATAATTGCAGAAAGAGCAGAGGAAGCAACACATACTGAGAAAGCTTAGGAAAGATGATAAATCAAATCCAAACTAAACGAGCTGAAGAGTTCTGTGCAGGGTAAATTATATTAGAATTAAATAATAGAAGACAGACAACAAATAGACCATATACTATATAAAAACAGATATTTAGTGACCTCTGAACGTCCTCTGTTCCCATCCGATACTTTTTTTATCTGTGGGAAACACAAAAAAACAGGTCACTTAAATATATAAATAGGAGTATATTAAAAATGTAGACCTATGAGTATCAGACTTTATAGTTATTTGCAATAGAGAATGAAGGCATATATAAGTTTGCTCGCAATAACTCGGGGCTCAAACAGTGTCAGTTATACCTTATGGTTATACCCTGCTATTTGCACGTGTAGTGTTTCCCATGGGTGTACCTTTAATCTCCAGTAGAGGACAGTCAGCGTGACGCCGTACACGAACAGGATCCCGTCCAGTATGTAGCAGATTTGAGTGGTCTGCAGGGCATCTATTCAGAGGAAACAGGCGACAAGAATAAGGACAGGCGAGTGATTCCCAAAGTGTGTCTCAGAGACGCCAAGCACGGCCAAATGAAAAGCCCTGGGTGTGTACGGAGAAGCACGAAATATGCATAAAATTTACAGCTGAATTGTGATTTGTCATGTTGATGGACAATACAGTGTAGTCGTGACAATAATACTCATATTATTGTACTTTTCATGTCAATAGTCCCTTCTGTCTAGGAGCAAGAATCCCAAGATGGCAGCAAGACATAGTGAGTGCTCTAAACTAAATATTCTACTCCACTCCAGCAGTCAGTAGTGCCTGGATTCTATGGCTGGGGGCATAAGCCAGAGGAAGAGCCTGGTCAGCATTGTGCTAGTTCATCAAGTTGCACTTCCTAAAATAAGTCCCTCCCCCCCCCCGGCCCTGCTTGGAGCAGACATCTCACTCGCCGAACATCACATTAATATGCTTATCGGTATTATCTTCAGTTGCAATATATTGTAAAGATTAAAGACATATATAACATGACGTGGATATACAGTGGTGGCCAAAATTATTAGAACACCCGACAGATCTGAAAATGTTTCTCTTTTTTGCTGCCAAAACATGATTTCATTTCATGTTTCATGTTCATGAAATATGCAGATGGTTGCGCACAACAAATATCAGATGAAGTGAGACCTACAGTTTTTATCCACTTTTAACTCTAATATTTGGTATGTCCACCTTTTGCAGCAATTACAGCAGCAGATCTCTCTGGCATAGTGTCAGTATATTTCCTGAGAACTTCAGCACTAATGGTAACCCATGCCTTCTGCAACTCAAGGCAAAGGCTTTCTTTTAAATGTACAACAGATCTGTCCAGTTTATTTTCCATCTCGTCACAAATGTGCTTGATGGGGTTGAGGTCCGGACTTTGCACAGTGATTCTCCTTATGAAGGCTCTATTCTATCGTTTATAGAGCATAATATTCACTTTGTAGATATTTAATTTGATATATGGGTATTTTAATGGCCAATTCAACAAAAACCTTTTAAATATGCCCGGCGTTCTAATCATTTTGGCCACCACTGTATGAAGCGGTAGATATGTAGAAGCACATTCCAAATGCTGCCTAAAGAACTTCACGTTACATGTATTCATTGGTTTTACCTGCAATTTCCCCCCTTTGTTACAAATATGTGATATTGACATTGTTCCCAATACATAAATTCAGACAGTAAGCAAAAGAAAAAAATACAAGACATCCAAATAACACATTCCCATGACCCTCTATAAGTGCTTGGGAGATGGATGGATGGATGGATGAAGAGTACATCTTTCTTAAATTTGAAACATCACCTTTTCTGTCCCCTGTCCGCAGTGCGCGTAAATAGGAAGCAGCGGTTACTAGAACAGGATGTGTCCGATTTCGTCAGTCCCAGCGCACGCCGCGCACATATATGTTTATTTAAGCGCTCTTCTGCCTATAGGCGTGCGAATGGCGATGCACAGAGGAAATGAGCAACACGGGCCTTGGCGAGACTGCCTAAAATAAACCTAAGATTTCCTCATTCTTTCGCTCAAGAGCCGACTCGTACTCAAGTACGCCAGCCCTCTGTCCGTCATGGAACAGGAAATCTAACTTCAAAAATTAGGCCTATGATATGCTGGTAGTATGCACATAATATAAGACCATACCTGGTCATGATATATGTCTGACTTTGGTTTGCCCTGAATTACATTAGTAGCATAGCTCCTTTGTAGTCTCTGGCTATCTTAAGGTTTTCTAAAATAAACCCGATAAGTCTTCCAGGTTGTATCAAAGGGAGGAAGCTCTAAAACAGGCCATCATTAATTTAATCAGTCCTTTTCCTTACTGAATAAATAATTGTTACTATACGTCATGAAGAAATTGTAGGCATTTAAAATGACATTTTAGCTTGTTTATACAATATCCTCGTAAAGCAAGTATTAGAATCGTAGCCTAAGACATACGAAAGAAATTTGAGTATTTCAAGTTCAATGTTTTTTTTCTTCCAAGTTTTAAGTTTTACTGTCACGTGTTCCAAGGAACACATGTGAAATTTGTATGCTACAATTGCAGGGTAGGACAAACAGCAGGTCAATACAAGACTTATACCTTGATCTAATAAGTGACAACCATGGTCCTGTCCAATAGCTATAACCAGCTGGAAAACTGATAATGTGGATAATGTGAATTGTTTCGACTGCACTATTTTAAACAGATTATTATACATATAATAATATAAAAACAACAGTACAGCAATAATAATTAATATGCTAATAGCAATTAAAATATAATTATTGACAATTAACATATTGTTATTGTTGGTGTTATTATTATTATTACTACTACTGATGCTACTATTATTATTAAAGGTGGAAGTAGTATAATTTATAAACTTGCAACTCAAATTGACTTTAGTTAACTGATTCCAGCTAAGCCAGAGGTATGGGAAAGTTACTGACCGGCGCTGTCCAAGTTTGTCCACAATAGAAAGGTGACGGTAAAAACGAAGCTGTTCTTCATCTTCATACTTGCAGCAGTGTCTCTTGGCCGCGGAGACGGTGCTTCAGTGTGGACCTCGAGCTTCAGTGTGGACCTCGAGCGCGGCGAATGCGCTTCCAGTCGCCGACGACTTCAGGCAGCGCTACAAAGCGGTAGTAGGAAGTTGAGACTAGAATCAGAATAAGAATCGTTAATTAATCGCCAAATAGGTCTACTTTTATACAAGAGGAATTTACTTTGGGTGTCGTGCAAAACGATATAGGACGACAATATAATAATGTACAGATGTAACGACTATATCTTTTTAAAGTCCTTTGACCACTCCCTTAAGAAGTAAAATTTAAAAACAATGTATAGCAATATACATTTTTGTTAATCAGAATAGATTATGTTATTAATTTTGCTTGTCCGGTTTTATAATTAAGTTGATTATTAGTAGCGGAAGTCAGTCATTTACATTCGGTCAATTAAGCAAAAGCAGGTGCCGAACTTGTACACAGGGCGATTCCGCAACCCAGCGAAACTCTTCGCTTTAACCCTTTCATGCATGGCGGCCACGTTGGTGGACAATACATTTAACTCCATTTTGAGTTGCTTCATCGTGATATAGTTCTCCAAAGTCCTTTGAGGCAGTTTCAATATATCTGTAGCAATAGTGTAACAGCAGTTATTATCTTGTATAACAAATGTTCACCTTAAATCCAAGATGTCTGACACTGATTTAAATATATAAGATATAAATTAATATTATCTGAAAATGAATGTCTGCTTTTCAGCTAGTGGATACGGACTTACCGTTTCGTATTACCAGATAAGGATTTAAATATTTAGGTATTATAACACGCACCCAGTCTTCTCTGTTCGAAGAAAACTTTGTGCTGTCGATTAACAAACTCGAACTTAATTTTCAGAGATGGAATACTATCCATTTATCCTTAGCTGGTAGAGCTAATTGTATGAAAATGAATGAATAAATCATAATAAATTCTAAACTATAAATTCTTATATTTATTTCAGTGTATCCCTGTTTTTCTATCAAAATCCCTTTTTCAAACAGTGGATAAAATGATACTATCCTTTATATGGAATGGTAAAACTTCTTGGATCAGCAAGGGCTTTCGTCAGAGACACAGGTCCCTAGGAGTATTACTATCAGGCTGCCAGTTTACAAAAAATTATATTCAGGATACAAGCCCCACGATGTTATTCAGCAGGAACTAATCACTATAATCTTCACAGTAAGTTTACATAGTATTACTATGACAGTTTCTATCCGATTGACATTGATTATTGATTGATTTGCATATTCATGGATTATGCTACTACACTCCCCCCTTTGATACAACATCACACTTTTGTATCACTCTACCGTTCCATCCTCATCATCTGATGATGGACACGGCAGATCCCAGTTCTCCCCAGAGTCATACGCCAGAGTTGGACACCTACTGTTTGAGGCCTTCATTTGAAGGAGGAGATGACAGTAGCCTTCCTCAGCGGCCATTGTCCGTCTCACCAGGACATCACAATGCCGAAAAATACAGGGCAAGCACAGACTTTGCGCTAGCGTTTGAGCCGTCGCCCGTCTGCCCGGGAACGCCTCCAACACATCTGGAAAAGAGGTCCACACCAACCTGACGGTAGCGATAACCTCTACACGGAGTTAGTTCTATAAAATCCATCTGCAAATGCTGAAAGGGGCATAAAAAGGAGCATAAGCCGTGAATGATGGGCCAGCTAGGCGCCTGTGGACCAGCTGGACCATAGCGTCTCGTGAGGCATGATCCAACCCGTGGGCCACCTTTGCCAGCCCTGGGAAAGCAGATTTTTGGAGGAATGAAAGGTTAGTCATCTAATCCCTCCAAACACCCTCATTCCCTAACACACCAGCCATCCATTTCCAGGCCTTCTTTGTCTCGGGTGTAGCACCTGTCTGTACGGGGCAAAGGTCAGCGGGGTCAGTGACAGTGTTCACCATCAGCCTGACCAGGGCCTCTGGGTCTGTGACAGCTTTCTTTGCCCACCAGTCGGCCCCAGTCCCTTACCATGCATCAGGTCTTGCAGGGGCTGAACCCTTGTGGCAAAGTCTGGAATCCATGGACGGCAATAGCCAGTCATGCCCATGCATTTCATTATTTGCCTTTTAGTTGCAGGTCTTGCCTAGGCGATCGCTTCCACACATTTGGCTTCAGGACATGTCCTAGATAGTGAATTTCAGGTCTTACCAACTGCAGCTTGCTTTTAGAGGCCCAATGCCCATTTTCCACAAGGAGCACCAACAATGCCCTTGTGTCCCTCTCACAACCTTCCCTCGTTTCAGGGCACAACAAACCATCCACATACTCCACCAATGTACTCCCTCCTGGGGGAGAGAAATGCTCTAAGTCCTTCCCTAGCTCCTGGGTATACACACTTGGTGATTCGGTGTAGCCTTGTGGCATGACTGTCCAAGTGTATCTTCTCCCTTTAAGTGTCTGCACAAACCAATATTGGGAATTTGGGTGAACGGGCACAGAGAAGAAAGCATTTCCCAAATCAATCACTGAAAACCATCAATCACTGGTCTATTGATGAAATTATGGTAATTGAGTTACGAACTATAGGCGCTCTTGGATGAAGTGATTCACTCACCCTCCTTAGGTCCTGAACGAACCTCCAGGGCACATCTGCCTTCATTACAGGTAGGGTGGGGGAATTCACTGGAGAGTAGCTGATCTCAACCATAGCTCCACGCGCTAGTAGTTCGTCATGCACTTTCTTGATTCCCTCCTCTGCCTCTCTAGAGAGAATACTGTGCCCACTGCGGCCTATGCTGAGATTTCGGGATGACTTACAGAGGTTCAGCTTCCCCTTAGCCCAGAGGCAGTCTGGGATCTCATCCAGTCAGGCTGGTGGATCCTTTTCCCCCTCGGGTGACCCCTGCTTCACCTCAACATCGAGAGTCCTGCCATATCTTTGCACGGCCCCATCCTTAGTTACCCATCTACCTTTATCTATGTACAACCAATCTTCTTGTTCTCTACATTCTCACACCCATAATCCTAACGACTTCCAGCTGTTCCCTTCACATTCTCCTAACGAGACATGCGGAACCCTCCCTCCGTCAGGGCAAAACCAGCACAGTTGTTGTTCCTGAAGTGACACAGAAGCAGCTGCGGCCTGTCGTCCCACATAAATGTGGTTTATTCCGATTGTCTCTCTGGGGACTGCTTTTCCCACTGTGTCCTTCATGTTCTCCAGATCTTGTTGTGTGGGGCTGTCCACATAAGCAGCATGCAATGGAGTCGGGGTGCAGGTTGTTGTCCAGGGGGGGACTAGGTCTCGTCCGATGGTGTCGTCTCATAGTGTGGCCATGTTTTTTCTGTTTCTCACCATGTTCCTGCACCATGTTCTCACCATGGGTGGAGTGGCAGTGGATCTCGCTCATGTCTGATTGTTGCCACTCAAAACAGATGGTTTCCACCATCTGCTGGATCTCTGCTCTCAGTCTGACAACGAAGACGGTCTTCATTGCAGCTTGTCGCTGCCTCTCATCATCGATGCCTGAGCAGTCTATCATGGCTTACACCAGGCGCTGCTCCCACTGACTGCCCCCCCTCCCGATGCTTCCCCCTTTGGATCTCTCCCCAATCTGGGTTCCGTCTGTCCTTCTTCTTTATCCTCCCCCAGCTGAGTCCGTCTAACGGGGAAGCCGACGTCATCCCAAGGTCCGCCTTGCAAATTTTCCCAAACTGTTTCGCACTTTTCAGTTTCTGACGCAGTACGTGTGCCACTCAGTACCACTGGGTCGGTACACATTGTCCAGGTTCAACACTTCCTGCCAGAATCGGGATCCTCCCATTTCTCGTGGGTCTGGAAGCGAGTCGACCACATCTCTTAGCTCTGCCAGGTCCCAGTTTCGCTGGACATACACTGCTCTCTACGTCCCTCCGGAGCCTCTCGGGTCAGGCATTTCCGCTAAGGGCTACAGGTGAGACCACATCTCTTTGCTCTGCCAGGTCCCAGTCTCGCTGGACATACACTGCTCTCTACGTCCCTCCGGAGCCTCTCGGGTCAGGCATTTCCGCTAAGGGCTACAGGTGAG
>JAODKM010000016.1:13198113-13210889 GCA_026780845.1 Petrocephalus sullivani | reverse complement strand
CTAGGTGTGCCTCCCAGACCCTGCAGTAAGTTGAGGGCTGCTTGCTACCTTGGTAAACCTCACACTTCAGCAAGGCCAAGTAGCTCTCAATGAGGGTTAAGTCAGGCGACGAAGGGGGCCAGGTCATAATTCAATCACCTTTCCAGCCTTTCTATGGTGCACTTTGTTGCACAATGTCCTGCATGAATATCATAACCATTTTGAAAGCTGCTGACTTCTTCCTGTCTTCCTGTGCCAGTGTTTGAAGAAGAAATCTTCTAGAAATTGGCAGTAGATCTTGTGGTTAATTTTTATACCATCTGGAAGTCTCAAAGGTTTGACAAGTTCATCACTGATAACTGCAGACGACACCATCACTCTTCCACCACCTTGATGGCTCTTGACGCAAGTGTCCAACCACTGGCCCATCCATCTGTTTCATCTGGAGTCACTTTCATCTCATCTGTCCACAAAACCTCTATAACATCAGTCTTGAGACGTGTCTGTGCCCATGTTTCAGCCTTTGTGACCTTAGCAATGTTACTCTTTGATACAAATCACTGGCAGTGAATTTGTCGTCTTCTCTCTACATGCTACTTCCATCCTCTTTGTCTTTTGGCCACAAAACACTCGATTGTACGATAATCACAGTTTAAATGTTTAGCATTTTTGCTTGTTTTGCATGCCTCTGACTGGCACTTTACCATTTTGTTTTTCTGCTCTCTGCAAGGTCCATTTCCGGCCCATTTTAGTAATCTGTTTAAAAACTCTGCATAGGAAATTATCTAGGTTTTGCCATTTTTCTCCAAGCAGAAAGTACCCAGACCAAATACTGAACATGCTGTGTTTTTAAACAGCTTATTCTTAGAGAAAATAACATCGAGAAGAGAAGATTCATTATCCTGTAGTGTGGAATATTAATGCCAGTATTTCCGGACTTTCTCGGTCAACCGTTCTTCAAATCGGCTGCCCATTTTTGTTATTATTCTGTTCAGAGCATAAAAAAGGTGTTTGTATACAACCATTGGTCAGACTACTTTCTGACTTCCTGCTACTAGTCCCCTGGGCAATGAACAATCAAGGCTCGTTTGCATCGCTGAGCAGAGCCTTCAGAAAGCTGGGTTGCCATATACTGCCCGCTAAGGAATGAATGACTTCCTAAACCCCTGTGCCAAACGTATTTAGTGCAACTTCAACCAAAAACTAGATAAAATATCCATTTTATTAGTTATCAATTTTTTGGTTGTGTGGTTTTATTTATATTTCATTTATTTAGGATACATTTTTGACATTCCAATGCCCGTGTTTCATTTGTTAAGAATTAAAAGTACAATGCTCTTTGAAAGCATGTACTTGCATTATTATGCAACTAAATGGTCTTAAAATGACAATATTTGCAGAACTTATTTTTGAAACAATAAATCGTCCAAAGGTACTGATCATGACATGCCTGGAACCAGACCGGCTACATTAACTAAATCCATTCATGAAATGGCATTAATGAAGACATTAGTCACTAATAAATTACCTATGTATATCTTTTATATAGGCATATATAGATGACACTTGTGTATTCAACTGAATATAGAAATCATATGATAAGCCAGCTGTGTCACAGGACCGATACCTATGCACCTGGTAAAAAGCATAAGCGTCTCGTATCCAGTAATCTGGATCTCGAATTTAAGCCCCAGAAAGACTGAAGAGCATAATGCATTACAAGTTCAGCGGGTACCAGACGCAAAGCTTTCAGTGATGCTCCTGATACTGATACTGAAATTTCACCATGTGATGAACCTCGTTCTTGATGATTCATATTAACCCGCTTAATCCCACCGGCATCAATTGTTGCTCACATAACCAACATGAAATGAAAAAAAATAAAAAAAAAAATCATAGGTATTATGTGTTAGGGAGGTCTAAGGAGTGAAATGCATGCACTCATTTTGCAGGGAAAAATTTGGGATTAAGAAGTTAATACGAAACTGATTTGTGGTTCCTGTTTTTATGTGCCACAATTTGGCAGCGCAAGTTAATCAGCAAACAGCTTATCTTCCATCTTTAGGAAGAAAAACAAAAGGCAATTTTGTGCAATATATTTATTCACTTTTATACATAATGAAGCGTCTGTTTCATCCTCACTACAAATGTGCACGAAGGACACAGACGGTAAGAAATCAATGGGAACGAGCTACACGTAGCTTTAAGAGCTGATTTTTTTGTTTTAAACCTGGGGAGAGGGAGGGTTTGGTTGTCGGGACGCTCTGCAAACACTCCGGACAGGCAGAGCTACACTAACACCAACGCTGAGCAGCTACATTAACGGTCCACTTCCCCAAACACGATGTCCTGGGTGCCTGCAAGGAGAGTGACAGTACACTGCTGTTTCTAGCTGCTGGATACTCGTCACTGAATTACTAGCTCGGCTACAAGAACAACACAGTCAGGGTCAGCGAGAAGGTAACAAAGGCTCTTACCGATGATGGCCACCACATCGGCCAGCATGTGTCCCTTCGCCATTTTGTCCAGGGCAGCCTGAAAATTAGCAGGGCATTAAATTACACAGTGGGTACAGACAGTTCTCCCTCTCCAAGAAATGCCTCAAGACACATCTGTTCCATGAATTCTTCCACTAACTCAGTGCCTCTTTATGTTCCTTCAATGTTCTTAGGTTGCTTCTGGTCCTTCAATAGTCTTATTAGGTTTGTGATTTGTTATAAATTGTTGTATAGTTGTTGTGTAGCTATTATGTTTATCCTGCTCTAAAACTGCCTGCACTTGTACTGGGGCATTTACTGGAAACTCAGCCTAGCTGCAATTATGCCTAGTTGATTCTTTACAGCACGTATGTTTGCAATTTGCAATCTGCCTCACTTGCATCACTTTGGACAAAAGCATCTGCTAAATATATAAAATGTTACATGGAGGAGACACTAAAAAGACTGTTAGTAGGTTGCTGAGTAGCAGAAAGTGGGGTATGAGTTAAGTACCAAATCAACATACTGGATTTGAACCTACCATAGGGTTTCAAATTCGTGTGACATTTCTCTTTTCTAGGAAAGATCTAGCTAGCTAGCCACAGGAACCATTACTTTTACACTGTATTATGTTAAAGAGTAACTAGTTACTGCGTGTGCAGTACAGCTGCAAAGTAATGCTTCAGATATCACTGTTTAACGCAGAAAGAACCCAAGCACCCATCTGACTGCTCCCATGCCGGTGGTCTAACAGGTTACCAGGTGGGCAAATCCGGGAGCCTTGATTTTGCAGCGATATGGGCGGCTGGATCCGTCCGACACCAGATACACGCCAAACTCGCCCTGTCGTAAAACATACTAGTTAATCAATGACAAGGCTAAATATTACAGGTGCATTTTGCTGTTTGTCAGATAGGGGGCAGCACCTTGGGAGCTTCTACAGCAGTGTATGTAGCACCTGGGGGCACCTGGTACCCTTCAGTGTACAGCTTGAAGTGGTGGATCAGGGACTCCATGGACATCTGAAGGAACACACAGAGAAAGCAAATAAAACCATACAACTCACCACCGCAGGACGCGGTAACACAGTGTTCCCCAATCTGGTCCTCAGGGACCCGCAGACGGTCCACATTTTTGCTCCCTCCCAACTCCCAATACTGTGGACCGTCTGGCAGAGAGCTGGGAAGGAGCAATAATGCGGTCCGTCCACGGGACCCCAAGGACGAGTTGGGAAACACTGCTGGAACACAATGACCAGACACCATTCTTTCACACTTAACAGTCGCATACCAAATGAAACCATAACCATGGTAACCGGGTCGTTTTTACGGAACACTGGATCGATTTTTCAACTATAAATATAAAAAATCATAACAAATCAGCATAAACAAAGACAAGGTTACACTGTCAGAGAAGCTTCTGCCCGAGACCACAGCCCAGCACCTCTCACCTTCATCTCAGACCTCTTAGGAGGAGAGACCTTGGCGTCGTCCACCTTGATTTCACCCTCTGGCATCTTATTGAGGCACTGCAGCATGATCCTGAGAGCCTGCCTCATCTCCTCCACCCGGCACAGGTACCTAAGGCCGGCACACACACCACAAGCACCAGAGAAATTAAGGGGACAAATGGATACAAAACACAAATGGCATAAACAACAGACTGTCATTTAGAGGAGACGTGTTATAAACAGGGTGAGGGCACAAAATCGGACCTGTCGTAACAGTCTCCTTTGCTGCCGATGGGGACGTCAAACTCCACCTGATCGTACACGTCGTAGGGCTGCACTTTTCTCAGATCCCACTTGATACCGGAGCCCCTCAGCATGACGCCACTGACAGAGACACAATGCGTTTAAGAGCATGTAGTGGGATACAAGGATGTCTGTGAGCAGGCCAGAAAATAACCCTCTGAATCGGACTTGAGAAGATTACCAATATTTATATTATTCCAGAGAATGCAATGGCAGTCATGCATGCATATACAAATACATATTTACTTCATAATGTAAACTTTACATAAAAATGGACATTTAATGCAGTATGTACCTAAAGCCATAGTTGAGGGCATCTTCTGCGCTCACCACGCCGATGTCCACCGTGCGGTTCTTCCAAATGCGGTTATTTGTCAGCATCTAAGTCACATAAGCAGGGGATCAGTGATGAACCGGCCACTGTAGTAAGACTGCGTGCCACTGAGGAGATCAATCTCGGACGGGCCTCACCTCTTCCACCTCATCAATCCGGAGCGAGAAGTTTTTGCACCATTCATATATGTCATCCATCAGCCCCAAGGGCAAATCCTACAATACACAAGTCACCTCCGTCACCATCATCATCATCATCAAAACCATATTCCTCCGCTTTCTCCTCATATACCTATATGTACCTATACTGACAATACCGAATACTAGTGGTGTAAATATGCATCATCAGGAATCGATTATTAAGAAATTGATTCAACTGCACATCCTGTAATGTTAGATTCTTGAAAGCAAAATCCTCCATAAGGATGAAGGTGCTCCTACTTCCAGGTCGCACACGCTGGTGTTCACGTGCTGCAGGCAGACGTGCAAAGTAGCAGCACTGGCACACAAGTTTCCGAAATGCAAGATAATAAGGGAGGGGTCATTAATGTTCATAAAGGAAGCAGAACCTGATGATCTTTGCACCATGACTTTTGGGAAAGTCAGGCGGGTATTGGTTAAGATAATGTTATACATCCATATATTATATGCGCGCTACACACACACACACATACATCTCAGTATACATGACTGATTATACAAGTGTGCAAGGGTCATCTTGGAGAGAAGAGTCTGCCTGATGCTAAACAGCTAAGTAAACTATGTAGTAAACAGACGGAAAGACACAAAAGCGTAATGCTTAGCCATAAATGCCACACTAATGTCTCTTTTTTGTTGTTTCAGCATTTTTCTGTATTACGCACCGCCTGTTCTCAAAGAAGGGTTATTGCAAATTGTGACGACAGGTTTTGCACAGTTAAATAGGCGGTTTACAGGTGTTTTGATGCCCTAAAAACAAAAATTATTACATATGAAATAAGCAACAATTTTCAGTAAGTGACTTAGACAAACTAAATTAAAAATCCTTGCCAAAATTCCTCTGGTAAGTAGATTAGTAGTGTGCATAAATTATTAAAGAGTGGTGTACTGTGACGCCCAAAAGTTAGTAATCTGTATAAATTCAGAGTATCATAAAAATGTCAGACTTTAAACTGCAGAAAGTACTGCCAAAGCACCGACGTCTCTTTGCCGTCTATCCGCAGTGTCTCCGGTAAGACGTGGCTGCCGAGCGGTTTCTTTCTTCACTGCCCCTTCAGTGCTTATCGCTCCCGCGACTTACCGAAACAGTAGCATGCGGCGAGCTCTGCTAACCGAATTTAATAAGCACAAGAATACGCCGAATTTATACAGATTACCAAATTTTGGGCATCACAATACGCATGTCATTAATATTTTAGTCGTACTGCTAGTCTGCTTACCGAAATGCGGGCACAAGTAAACGCCAATAAAGTTACGAGGATTTGGTGTCCAGACAGATGTCATGTAAAGCACCGGCAGTTATTCGGCATGCGCCATATAGTCACGATTACATAGTAGGACCTCGTTCTGTTGGTTTGTGAAAGTAACATGGATCAACGTTTTTACTGGAAATAGAAGTTTTACGTGACGTTTGAAAACATTAGTGGGAGGACTGACAAGGTCACAATCTCTACGATTCGCATGAAAAGTAGATTGTGGATGTTTTCGAGATCGTTCATCTCATAAAACTGTCAGATTGCCCACCCCTAGTTTGAATTGAATTTAGGTCAGCAAAATATTAGAGATTCATCGAATCGCGTCATGACAGAGCGTAAACATTTCCGATTCCCGCGAATCATCCCCTGAAATCGTAGTTGAAATCGAACCACCTTGCAGCCCACAATTTACACCACTACTGAGTATGAAATGCCCTTAGCCATGGAGTTCTTTACACATACCACTTAAGTGTACAGCTTTGTCTGCACCATCTTGATAACAATGGGAGGAAATATTCTGAGATGTAGTTTAAAGGTAGGTGTGTTTTCTGAACGACCCACCTGATGGACTCCCCCAGGCCTGACATAGGCAGCATGCATCCTGGCACCAGACACTCGCTCATAGAACTCAAACATCTGAGCAAAAGAGAAAGAGTCACTGTATGTTACAATACCCACACAAAGGCAAATGAAAACACACACACCCGTCTCTAAAGCTGGTACCACTACTCATCATAACCACTAAAAGGAACAACACAATTAATGGCACATACACCAAATTCACCTAATGACAGCGATACACCCACAAGGATACACCAGTCACATAGACTAAACCGGAAGACAAACTCAAGAGACACCTCCTGTCCTCACACCTCTCTTCCTAACTCTGTATTTTGGAGATCCACCACCCTGCTCAGTCTCCATATTCTCCCCACAATCTGGTCACATTCTCTCACCTTCTCTCTTTCCTCAAACATCCAGAAAAATGGGGTCATCGCTCCGATGTCAAGGGCGTGGGTGGTGATGGCCATGATGTGATTGAGGATACGAGTCAACTCCCCAAACAACACTGCAGGGAAAAAAGGGAAAAATGCATATATCTGAAATACCATTTCTCAGAAAAATAAAGCACCAAAGATCCACAAGCTTAAATTCTCTCATGTGCCATTCTACACCAGGAATAACAATCATGTTATGTTCCAATTGCGCATGCGCATATGTTCCAATCATGTTTCCAATAAGACAAAACCAAAATTAAGCCCATTATGTTTTACAATTACCAGGAAATGACCATTAGGGTATTTCAAGTTCTTCAAATGTGTAACGTGAATGATGCACAAATCATCAGATTGACTGATAATATTAATATTACTTATTACAGCTAGCATTAGTATGTCACACACTATGCCGATTTCATAGTCTTTATCTGTGTGATGTGTACCCACAAGCTCTTAACTGTTAAAGGCTCAAGCGATTATATTATTAATAAATAATTTTTGAAAGCCCTATTCTCACACTCGCTGCCATGAGCATAATTAATCATAACATATTCCTCGTACACGATTCTTACTGGACAAGCACAGGAGCATCTCAAAGTATAATGAAAGCTTTCCAGTGGTAGCAGGTGGGTTACTCTGGGAGACTCACCCCTGATCCACTGTGCTCGAAGAGGTGCCTGGATGTTCAGCAGTTTCTCCACAGCCAGAGAGTAAGCCTGCTCATTGCACATCATTGACACATAGTCAAGCCTGTCAAAGTAGGGCAGGGCCTGGCGGGGAAAAGGACCACTCAGTGAATCTTGTTGAAACGCAGACTATGGTGCAGGTCAACAACAAGCACTCACACTTGGCTCACTGCTGCAAAAAGCCTCCAGTAGGACAGCGACCATCATTACGAAAACCCACCTGCAGGTAGGTCTTGTACTCGATGAGCTTCTCTGTCCCACGGTGGAGTAGCCCCACGTGAGGGTCACACTTCTTCACAGACTCGCCACTGAGCTCTAGCACCAGCCGAAGCACACCGTGGGCCGCCGGATGTTGGGGACCAAAGTTTATCGTAAGGTTGGAGACCTCCTTCTCCATAGGAGGATCCTTATCTGAGGATTAAATTATAAAAGTATAACAGAGATCCCATGAGACTCAAAGGTAAATAAAAATACATGAAATGAGAGAAAGATTTCTATACATAAGTAATAATGTCTTCCTAGGTGTCTCATCCTTTAGAAAGTCACACTGTACCATTCCAGGGCGGAGGGAGCCACTTCTCCGTTATAGAGGTGGGGTACATGACGGCTCCTGCATACTGCTCCGTCCACTCCACATCCGGCTGCCATTGCTTGTTTCTAAATAACGCGACAATTTGCGTGATTTGGCATAGTTTATAAACAGCCAGTATGCCTTTTGAATAGAATTTATCATCATCATCCGGATTGACAAATATCTGATCCACGAACGGGCAACTCATCAAAACAGAGCTTGATGACGTTTCCATAGCAATGACTGCTAATTCATTCGTATTATCTAACAAGATAACACAAAAGCCCCTGCATATAAACGGTTATAAAGGAGATTTATCTAAATATATTACAGCCAAATATAGGTTTTCATCTTGCATGCGTTATAAGAGATACTGAACAGAAAACCTGCGAATAATTCTGACATGGGCAGGCAGGCAGGCTTACAAATACAAATATGTGAACAGAAAAAAATATTTGTTCGCTTCAATCTTACCTATTCTGCAGCACATTACAACCTGGGTTTATAAAATTATTGCTTAGGATAAAAGTTGAAGGACGTCCTAATCTGGTGAGCGACCTCAACATCGTCGCCGCCATATTGGCTGCGGAGCGGAGCCTCGAGCGGACCGACTGCGCATGCGCAAGTATACGAACGCTCCCAGCTCGACGTTTTCCGGTCTGGCCCTCGCGCGCCGCTAGTTGCACTTCCGCATGTGGGCCTGCGCTACATAGGTCAGGTGTTAAGTTTGGTTCGTGCGTGTACTTAAATGCTTTTTGAGGTCATATATATATATATATATATATAATTAGTGTAATGGTTTTGAGGCACATCGATTTTCAAGATGCTCGTAAGGATGTGCACTATTCTGTTGTACTTTTACCCAGTATGAAGTGCCCAGAGAATAATTAAATACTAGCTGCTTATTTTACAGAATTAACCCAATATAGAAATTGTCCCTTGTCCGATTACTTAAACGTGTTAATGCCTCAATTATTTCTGCTTTAAATGGTACATAGGGTGACCAGATAATCCATGTCATCCTGGAAGCTTTGAGCTACTTCAGGTTTTATAAAGTACTTTAAACCTGAAAGGCTCCTGTGCTTGTCTAAATAGTTCAATTCATCTTGTACTTTGACTGGTTTGTTTCCTTGATTGAAAAACTCATCCAGCTGTTCCACATTAACATCAGTGATAAATGTCTGATTATAGGAGACTGACCAGTCAGCACACAGCAAGAATGCAGTGCTTAAGTGAAACAAATCCTGTCCTAGCTCAAAGTGTCTGGGATGACATGGATTATCTGGTCACCCTAATCACTATTAAGTGCGATGTGCACTCCTGTAAAGTGTTACATGTGTATTAAAACCCTTTATAGTGTGCTGACGTATGTATAGTGAAAAGAATGTGAAATTTAAGCAAAGCATACACTGAAAAATAGCTTAACAGGGAAAAAACTTTTATGAAAGATGTGGATTTTATTTATATAATACTGTGAAAAAATAATCACATACCATAAGACATTAGAAAAAATTCAATAAAGTTCATGGCTATGAAAAACAACTGAAGTGAAAAATTATAAACACATTCGTGAACACACGTTTCTTTTCTAAACAATAAGGACTTCAAAGTAGAGTGCAACCGTGTCAACAACAAGAACAACAACAAAGAACAGAACAGTAATGAAGAGAATATTACAGACAAGTTTTGGTTAAAAAAAAAAAAACACATTCTGGATGTCCAGAACTCCAACTCCACATAAATAGAGACTAGAAATAATGACTGTTTGGCCTCTTAAGCACCACAGATGTTTATGGGACAGATTTATATTAAGATGAATGACAAAGTATGATAAATAGCTTTCTTTACCTCCTAAAAAACCTTACTATCTATCCCAAAGACTGCCTCCCTTTCTCCGGTTTAAACTATTTGTTATATTGCCTAATCCCTATCTGCACGTGTGCAAAAACCAGTAGCACAACTATTCCGAGCTCATAGGCAGAAAGGTCAAGGAGAAAACAGAGGAGAGTAGAGATGAATAAATGGAGTAAAGACACGATAGAGAGAAAGAGAGAGGGAGAGGAAGAGGGGTAGAGATGAGCTGACTGAGAAAAAAGGCAGGGTACCCTAGTCCTTCAGCCAAATCAATCCCAAGATTGACAAATCTTGTGTAATTCATAACAATTTTCTGTACTTATTTCCTGCACGACGGCTTCTTGTCGTATGCAGTCCATATAAGCAGCTGCTGGTTGTACTGTCTAATAATGGCTATTCGCTTTAGTCCTTAGAAGAAGCTTGCGGTTATAATGCATGGACACAGCTGTCAGATTTAGTTCTTACAAACAGCTGTTGATTTTAATAATTAAAAATTGCTACCTTTATGAACAGCTTTCAGGTGTTCTCCTTACAAAGAACCCAACATAGAAGAGAACAAAGACTCGTACTCGCATACCTCCCCATCATAATTATGATCTGCTATTATCTGTCATTCCCAATGACAATTATGTGTAACGATAACTATGTGCCTCTGTTGTTTATATGCCAAATTAATTCTCAGGATTTTGCTCCTACGTTAGAGATGGGGAATCGACGCACAACACAAAGAACCTGTGAGAGCTTGACGTGAAGGGGGGACAGCGTGAGCTTCCCTTGGCTTGCATTCCTTCACACGTGGGTCTGCATCCTCTGGTTGTGCCTGTGTTTATAGTCTGAATGCTGCGAGGTGTAGGAGAAGCGGCTGGAACTGCCAAACTTCCCAAATCCAGTCTCTGTGCCCAGAGGAGCTGCTGGTGCCGCCGCCGCCGCCGCCGCCGGTGCCCCGTACATCTCGTAGGAGGGCCCTCCCTCCAGGGGGGTGAAGCCCAACCGGTATGGGTACTGGGCCGGGTAGCTGTAGCTATCGTAGGATAGCTGCGTGGAGGTTTCCAGGAGGTTGCAGTCCCTGGAGAACTCGCCCATCTGAGGGACTGGGTTGGACGGAGCCGGCTGAGACTGGCCTGCCCTTGTGAAGGTACTGAATTGGGCATAGTTTGTGTGGGACAATCTGGACGGGGGTCGAGGGTCGTAGCAGCCGGCCCTGGCTCCGCCAGTGGCCCCCCCAGCAGCACTCTCCCCCCCGCTGGCCGCCACAGCCGCAGCGCCGCTGGTGGCGTTGGGGGGCCGGTACTCTGGGTACAGCATGGAGCAGGTGGAGGGCTGGGGCTCCTCGTGTGGGTTGGCTCGTACATTGTAGTACCCGTTTGTCGGGTCCTGCACAGAGAGTAAGCTTTCAGCCTGGCCGTCTGGACAGCGGTAGGGTTACTTTCCCAGGAATGAAATAACTGCTAACCTTCTCCTCCAGGAAGCACGCTCAAAGCTACTTTGATTGTCCACCCCCCAAAATGAAACTTGAAGTGGTGCAATTTTCTGTCGATGTCTGTGCCTAAGCATTTTCGCTTCATCTGCTTGTAGTCAATGTCAAATTATGCTGCTGTGTTAAAATGTCTAAAATTGTGACTGTTTCTTGAATTCTCAAAACATACAGGAACATGTTGAGTGTGATTTATAGATTATCCCGGGTAAAATCTATACAGACAACATGCATATGAATGTGCGCGTGTGTGTGTGTGCAGGTTTTGCTGTACTTTTGAGGACCAGAATCCTGAAAAAACATGACTAGTGAGGACATTTTTTTCGTACACCGTTTTATAAAAATCTATGAATGCAACCAAAAAAGTAAAAATGCCACAAGTCTTATATTTTGTTTGGTAGAGGTTAAGCATGTTTTGACTGGGATTAGGGCTTTTCCCATAGAAATGAATGGACAGTCCTCACTAAGATAGGACTACAAACGTGTGTGTGTGCATGTGTGTTCCTCACCTTAAGCTCATACTCTCCACAAGTATCAAGTGTGTCACTGCGTAGCTCCTTCTTGAGGTCAATGTCATCTTTGAAAGACTGATCAGAGGGAGAAAGGGAGACTGATGGCAAAAACTGCACAATGAAACACACACACACACACACAGATACAGATGGATGGTGAGAAACAGAGAAGGAGAAAGGAGAGTCTGTTACTTTGATGGGTAAAAAGTAAGCATTAGTGATAATCAGAGCTGATATATGGTACAGGATCAAATTTAAATGAGTAGTTAAGTAGCCATCTTTCAGACATTTATAATTAGTAGTAATAATATTTTCATACAAAAAAGTACAATTTTAAAGAGTCGAAATATACAATTTTCGATTAAAAGAAAGTTAACAGAGATTTTAGTTAACAGAGATTTTAGTTAAATTAGTAGTGAGCTTGGCGGTATTGAAGAAAATGTAAAGGATGGGTTAATACCTGGGATATTAGCCAAAATAAGTAGCAATGTGGTTAAGTAATTTGCTTAGAGCAGGTGGACTTCACTGTGTGTGGAAAACTAGTCCCAGCATGACAGATACTCACTGCATACCTGGCCATCACCATGCGAGTTGCTGTGTGTGGAAAGCTAGTCCCAGCATGACAGATACTCACTGCATACCTGGCCATCACCATGCGAGTTGCTGTGTGTGGAAAGCTAGTCCC
>JAODKM010000016.1:13166798-13191833 GCA_026780845.1 Petrocephalus sullivani | reverse complement strand
TGGCCTGTATTTGTATACAGCATGCTGAATGACGCATGTGTGTATACAGCATGCTGATTGGCCTGTATTTGTATACAACATGCTGAATGGCGCGTGTGTGTATGCAGCATGCTGATTGGCCTGTATTTGTATACAACATGCTGAATGGCGCGTGTGTGTATACAGCATGCTGATTGGCCTGTATTTGTATACAGTGTGCAGAATGGCACATATGAGTGTATGCAGCATGCTGATTGGCCTGTATTTGTATACAGCATGCTGAATGGTGCGTGTGTGTATGCAGCATGCTGATTGGCCTGTATTTGTATACAGCATGCTGAATGACGCATGTGTGTATACAGCATGCTGATTGGCCTGTATTTGTATACAGTGTGCAGAATGGCACATATGAGTGTATGCAGCATGCTGATTGGCCTGTATTTGTATACAGCATGCTGAATGGCGTGTGTGTATACAGTGTGCTGATTAGCATGTGTGTGTATACAGCATGCTGAATGGTGCCTGTGTGTATACAGTGTGCTGATTGGCATGTATTTGTATAAAGCATGCTGAATGGCGTGTGTGTATACAGTGTGCTGACTGGCATGTATTTGTATACAGTGTGCTGAATGGTGTGTGTGTGAGTACAGTGTGCTGACTGGCATGTGTGTGCATACAGCATGCTTAATGGTGCATGTGTATGCAGCATTCTGATTGGCCTGTATTTGTATACAGCATGCTGAATGGCGTGTGTTTGTATACAGTGTGCTGATTGGCGTGTGTGTATACAGCATGCTGATTGGCCTGTATTTGTATACAGCGTGCTGAATGCCACGTGTGTGTATACAGCATGCTGATTGGCCTGTATTTGTATACAGCATGCTGAATGGCGTGTGTGTATAGTGTGCTGATTGGCCTGTATGTGTATACAGTGTGCTGACTGGCTTGTATGTGTATACAGCGTGCTGTTTGGCGTGTGTATAAAATGTGCTGATTGGCGCGTGCGTATACAGTGTGCTGATTGGCCTGTATGAGTATACAGTGTGCTAACTGGCGTGTATGTGTATACCGTGTGCTGATTGGCGTGTATGTGTATACAGCATGCTGAATGGCGTGTGTTTGTATACAGTGTGCTGATTGGCCTGTATATGTATATGGCGTGCAGATTGGCGTGTATGTGTATACAGTGTGCTGATTGGCCTGTATGAGTATACAGTGTGCTAACTGGCGTGTATGTGTATACAGTGTGCTGATTGGCGTGTATGTGTATACAGCATGCTGAATGGCGTGTGTTTGTATACAGTGTGCTGATTGGCCTGTATATGTATATGGCGTGCAGATTGGCGTGTATGTGTATACAGCGTGCTGATTGGCGTGTGCGTATACAGTGTTCTGATTGGCCTGTATGTGTATACAGCGTGCTGATTAGTGTGTGTGTATATAGCGTACTGATTGGCGTGTATGTATACAGCGTGCTGATTAGTGTGTATGTATACAGCATGCTGATAGGCGTGTATGTACACAGCGTGCTGATTGGTGTGTGCGTGTAAGAAAGACTCACGGTGATATTAAAGTCCCCCTCCAGCACGATGCCATCCTTCTCCCAGTGTATGAGAGCAGGTGGTTTGGCCCCGCGGGAAACACAGCTCAGGTTGTAGGACACGCCGGCCCTCAGCAGCACCTGTGGACCCCCGTGTATCACTGGGTCTCCTGGAGGGACTGGGGGGGGCGCAATTGAATGCTCAGTCACATTTGCACTCATACATATACTCACAGATACACAAAGAAGAAGATCACAAAAACAGGGAAACTAACAAATAAACATCCTGTGTTTCTAATTTGTCTGGAGATACTGTATTTGCAGGGAAATTATCTGATATTTGTCCCTAAAATCTGGCCAGTGTGTGGCTCAGTGGGTCAGGAATCCTGTGGCCCTTTCCCTAACTGCTGCAGGGACTGTGTGACCCTGCATTGTCTGTTGTACATTACTTTGGATAATAGCATATGTTAAAGAAATAAATGTAAAAAATACAGATACATCAGATCAGCTTCTATGTGGGGCCCAAGGTGGGTCTAGTCCACTGTATCACCAAGGCTGGGCAAATACCAACTGATCACAGATTGTTAGGAAACTAGCAAGCCAAAAAAATTAAGGAAGACGTTTTGAACTCTTACATCCAATCCAACCCCCCCCCCCCCCCCAAACACACACACACACTCACACACACCTCTACAAAGATTCCAGTGGCCCAGCCCCTAACCTACATCTTGGAATAGAGCCTCAAGACGTTGACATAGACTGAGACATGCACGTGTGCACACACACACACACACACACGCTCGCGCACACTCACTCAGCACAGTGAGCTTCGCTCGCCGGGAACGGAGCGCTTCCTCGGTGGCCTGACACTCGTACAGAGAGTCATCCGATAGCTCTGCCGATGAGATCTCCAGGTCATGCTGGCCCACCTCCATCCCACGCAGCACGCGATACCTGGGCCAGGCTGAGGACGGGGGATACAATTAGCACCCGTACAAACAGGCACGTTCTCACAAACTGATCCATAACGGGGCTGGCGGAGAACAAAGGGATCGTTACGGAATGTTCGGCTAGGCTGCTGGTGCTACATTCAGCCAGCAGGTGGCAGCCACGTCTCTCTGAGCCGAGCTCATGATGTCATCCATATTTTTCATAAAAGTATTGAGGCGGATTGCATCATCTCCACAAACCAAGGTGATCTTATTTTCCTATTCTCCCACAAAAAAAGCCGGGTCTGAATCAATATTAAAAATACACTGAAGACAAGTCTTTATAAAAGGGGCGGGTAAGTGTGAGCATGTTAGAGAATGCAGCTTTTCATCGTTTACACGTTTTCTGTTCTAAAGCTTCCCCAAAATAGAGATTCTAGGTCCAATCTGACAGAAACGAGAGGGATGATGGTAGGGTAGAAAGGGGGAGGAATAGATAATGGCGTGGAACTGGAGGAAAAAGGGGGTGAGCAGGACCAGGAATCTACCAAGACAGAGATGGAGCGGAACGTGGGGGTACTCCATTTTTATTCTCATTAATCAAAAACGGGTCCCTAAATCTTCATATGTAAAATAAAATTTTCATGTAAAAATTACTTTTTTTTTTTTGAAAACCTGTTTTTTTTTGGCTGATACAGAGCAATAGAGAGATGAAAAAGCAAGGGAGGGTGGCATGGAGAAGAGGGGAGGGGGTGTTCTAAATTAGATAGAGATTTTCCCACCTCGCAGGTCATGTCCGATACCCAGGGCGAGGCCGTCCTTGGTCCACTGCACAATGCCCGTGTAGTTGAACACCACGCAGGACAGAACCGCCCTTTGGCCCAGAACCACAGACTGGTCAGCAGGTTCCTGGGAAAAGCGGGCCATCCATACTGACCCAGTGAGAAAACTACAGTTACACCCACTCATGCACACTTGGCTTTGCGGTCCCTCTTCCATGCATCTCAGCTGAGCAACTGAGCTCTTTGTTGACTCCTTTTCTTAAGAGTCTACGTTCCTAAGTGGAAATGGTTAAGCTGCATGCATCAACCTCTGATGCATCAACACACCTGGAATGTTTTGAGAATTCACCCAGGCTAGCTGCCTGTTTACACCGGTGGTAAACGAGCCGTAATTGTAATCAAACGTTCCGTTACTCACACTGCGGGATACTCACAGCTACACACCCACCCAAGTACAAATATCGCTGCTCTGCGATCAGTGACTAAAGATGTAACTAAAACAATCTTGCGTCAAAGCGTAACGTTATCTTCTTACGAAATGTCTTTAACATTTCTGCGCTGGGGCCCCAGTTCAACTGCTCTATTGTTTCCATGGATTTTATTTCCATAAGACCAAGTTTTCTGCCCCAGATTTGGTCCCACGAGGGTCTCTAAAGGGCAAGGTGTGCGTCTTTCTGTTCCCAATCAGTAGGGTGATGTAAACAGATGTACATCCTGTGATTACTGTATATTGCCTTTACTAATTTAAACAGATACTGTACCAAATCTTTGACCTACTTCAAAGGCTCTGGAGCAGGACTGTTCAGCCTTATCCCACATACCCGACAATATCTGCCGTATTACCCTGCACGATGCAGGAATATTTCCTGGGTAATTTGAGCACCGCTGTTTGAAATCCTACAATTTAAGGACAAGTCACTGTAATTCTGTACTGTAATTCTCATCACCGCAACAGCCCCGGCCGCCAAAGCCACATTCCACAGATATTAGTCCTTCACATTCCAGTGGCGCGACACACGTAGGAAAAAGAGCTACACTGGTTTTAAGACACGGTTTGGTCCAAGCTGACTTATCAATATAAATTAATTAATGGAGAACTGCTACTCACAATGAGTGGATCTGAAAAAGTCCAACATTGGGATCACAATATTTTCTGTGCAAGGACTGTATGCAAACATGTGACATTTGTACCAAAAATGCATTATATACTGGATTTAAGACTATTTTGTTCATAAACTAAATAGACAAAACAATAACTTCAATGCACATTGCCGATATAACTTCATTAGTAAATAGAGAATTTGACTATGTACTGCTATGTAATAAGCATTTGATCTGCCTTCAGTATACTCTATAACTACAGTCACCTCAGCTGATGCATACAAACCTCACACGAGACTGTATTCTGCATAGCACTTCATTACTTAGCTGAGCCTTTCATTAATAATTTCTCAGTCGCCGTTACACTTGACTCTTGGCCGCAGTAAAGCTTAATGTGGCGTCTAGTCACATGTTACGCAGATACTCATGGCCATGCTTAGTCATGTCAGTCAATGAAGCTGTAAGCCAGTTTTACCCTGGCTACTTCCCTCTGGTCCAGAGTCAACTGGAGTCATGGAAAAGTAGCAATACTTGAGCATGCCTTCTCTTCTCGTTGTGTCTGTTGTTGATTCTCTGTCCTCTGATCTTCTCATGACGCCCAGTCTCCCTCTTTTGTCTCGCTAAGTCTTTCTTTTCACTTCCCGTTTTAAAACAAGAGATGGGAATCAGAGAAGGACGCCGGCTAGCGAATCGAGGGCGGAGAGCGAGGGAGAAAGATGGAGAGAAAGGGATAAAGAGGAGGATGAATAAAAGGAGACGAGGGAGGAGAGAAACGAGAAGATCGGCGAAGCAAAGGGGACAAACCCGCGGTGAACAGGTGTGCGAGGAAAGGGACATTGTCATGGTAACGAACACGCGATAGGTACGGCTGAGAACAGAATAGGGACAGAATGGAGATGTTAAAGAGGGAACATGCAGTCACTATGGTAACAGAAAAGGAAGGCAACTAAAAAGAAAGGGTACAAATGGCAAAGATTGATGGAGAGAGCCAACAGGAACACAGCAGGTATGCAAGGAACCAGTTAGAAGCCCCTAAAGCTTGTTTGGCCAAGACTGGGTCAAAAGAAGAGCAAGACTGAGCAACACTGCGTAAGACTGAAGTAACAGAGAGATGCTCCTGGAGTCTCAAGAGATCTTCTAGGGCCAATCAACAGACATCAATCTAACTGGCAAATTAGCACCCTCCTGGTGCTACCTGCAAATCTGAGTGTGTCCGCTCTGTCCCAGCACACCTCAGCGCTGCCGAAACGAGGCCACGGGGTCTGCCCTGTGACTGGAAGGCAGAACCGCACCGGGACAGCCCTGCTGGGTCACACTTGCAGTCAAGGGTCATCTTTGGGTCGTCGGTAGTACAAGGGAGAGAAGATGCCAGGCCAGACCGAGGGGTTAACAGTAGGGAGAGTCAACAAACTGTCCACACAGACCAGGCAGCTCTCCATGTCATGCGGGCCGAGACGCTGATAGCTACTGGCGCTTGTGAAGTCAGGTGCCCTGCCTTGACCTCACACCTAAGTCAACCTCCTAATTGATGGGTTTTTAATTAGGTTTAATTAATTAGGGTTTAAGAAAAATTATCCTGTTATTTCTTATAACAACAGTTAAAAAACCACTGATCTTTTAACAAAATTGTTATGGGTACATTTGAGCAGCTAAAATGTAAAATAGGATTTTTCATTTTTGCACCTCAAATTGTGCACCTCGAGCAATCATATAAAATTAGTGCTCAGCTTAATTAGGCTTAATCATAAATTATTTAATTCATTGTTCAGTCTACGGACTATTAAATAATCAAAGGAAGCGAAAAAAAAAAGTATTCACAATCATTTCATTGAGTATTAGGGAGGCACTGTCTAGAAAATTCTATGGTAGCCATGCCACCCTTCCATCCAAGCCAGTCTGCCTCAGACAATACATCCACCACCACCTTCCAAAGCACACTCCGGGAACGTGTACCAACACACCTAAGACTACCCTAAACCATGAAGGAGTGTCCAGCCTTCTAATGCTGCCCCCAAACGTCCGTGCCTCCCGCACAAATTGTCTTTTTCCTCCCTCCCCTCTTATACTTTGATTCCCCCCCTTTTACCTCTGCAGCCTCCATTTAGTTGCTATAGAAACAAATTTGTTTGAAAATCCAGTATAAGGAGGCATGCCATCCTGAAAATCTGACAAAAAAAAAAAAAAACGGTCCACCCTTTTCCATTTCACCAATATCTAAAGCTCATTTGCAACAATTTTCACCAGTGAAACAACGGTCACCATGGCTACTGTCAAACCACCGACGCGCTGATGCAAGTAATCGCGACGGCGATGGAGCCTCCACGACCGCCGGAGAAGCCGAAGACGATGACAGAGCTTTGATACGCGCTGCCAAACGCTGCGCACACACGCACAAAGCTGACCACCAGCCATAAGTCACCACTGGGCTTTGTTTACAAATGGAGGGTGCTTGTTTAACACAGACACGCTGAAAGCATTTCACCAGCTAGCAACATGGAATGAAACAATAGCGGAGCAGAGATGCAAAGCCGCAGCTGCTACAGTTTAGCCCTGGTACCAGCGGTTCATAGCAGTACTTCACATGGTACAATGCGAGAGACACAATGGACACTCACAAGAACTAACCAAAAAAAGATGGAAAAACAAACTGCTTTTGGAACCTCTATGAGACTTAACAAACTGATTCATGAAACTAGACTAGAACCTAAAACTGTGCTTAAATATTACTGAAATGTACCTTTACCCAGTTATAAGTCACAGCAGAACCTAGTCAAACAGTTTACATTAAGTAGAGGCTTACGGGGTACAGCTACATTACAGAAATGGTAAACAAAGTTCTCACCATCAACACAAACTATAGTATACTATGAACCATTCTGTACGTACACAACTTACCCTGCAGACTGTACAACACAAGAATATTGTCATAATAGAAACTTATAAGGTACATTGGGCTTTCCATGCAAGTACATAAAGTACAATAGAACCCATATTGCACAGACCCATAAATTATAAGCTCCAGATGTAGACCAATAGCACCCAAGCGCAGATACATGGTGAGATACATATCCCATTCAGAAGGTTCCTTTCTCTGGATAAAATACCAGGGAGAAGATACATCAACGTACAGAGGCTGCTTTTGCGTCAATTAAGTTGGCACCCGACGGTTGTGAGTTTAAGTCCCTCAAGGACTATAGAGGTGATACGTTAAGGTGCTTAACCTTGTAGAACTGCTCTGGTAGCTAAATGCATCCCATACTAAAAATTGTTACATTTCTTAGTCACTTTGTATAAAGGCATTATCAGGAATTATGAAATAGCCAGATTCCTGAACTCAGCCAATTTGTTGGTGGGGGGTGGGTAGTTAGGATTTTCCAAAAAGAATTAAACCAAAATCTAATTTTTGCCCCAAGTCTGTCTAACACCCCGGTGCCTGCCCCTTGCTTTCGGCTCGTATCCTCTCCTTCTCCCTCCTTTTCTGTCCACTGTGACCACCCCCATCCCCCACCAGTTTCTCGTGTTCCCCTCTGAAGGAATGCAAAAAAACACATCTGGAACTCATTACAGAGATGGGGGGAGGGGAGGAGGGAAAAAAGGGGAAGAGGTCTTGGGAGAAAGAGAGAGAGGGAAAGAGAGAGAGAAGGAGAATGAAAGAAAAAAGAGGTAATGCAGAAACTACTGAGAGAGAGAGAGTGGGAGAGAGAGGGAAAAGATTTACTGAGGTAGCAGAACGCACCTCAGAAGACAAAGAGGCAGAGAAAGGAGGACCAAAAGAACGAGGAGCGGGGGACAGATGAAAGGATTGGAGGGGAACTTCTGAAATCCAGCATTGTTTGGTTAACACTCTGCATTATTTGTCAACAAATGCAATACAGATGTGACAGCGAAGAACCATTATGCACAATGATGGCATTTGCATTGCAACAGGAACGGCAAACGCCGACACACAATACAGCAACAGATGTACATACAGTGAAGCTCAACAAAGAAAGTACAGAGGTCACTTTAATATTTAATGAGGTGTTTAACACAATGTGTGTTGTCCTAGCCATAAACGCCAATACTGTAGGCACGAGGCACTATAGTCTGAGTGTAAAACAGCAGTGTTGGGACGTGACGCTGTGGTATAGGTGTTGGCTGTATTAAGGTGTGTCACTTCCATTGACTGTTTGGAATCGCCCTGTATTGGATTTGATGTGTCAATACTGCTTTGTTTGCTCGTACAATTTTAATGCAATAACATCAAGGTAGGCCTATACCGTTAACTAACGCATAAGAATTACAATGTGTTAATGCGTACTTGGCATAGTAAAGTTGTATTGGACAGAACAGTGGTTTACTGGAATTAATACAATACAGCAGTGTGTTACTCAAATTGCTAGAGCATTACAGTGCCAAGGTTAATGTAAGCTATATAAAGTTGTATATTCTGCAGTATATTTGTACAATAGTATTTGTGCACATGACTGTATCCTAGCTATAGTTTTTTTTTTTTTTTTGGTTAGTTTTTAATGGCTTGAATACAGGTAGCCTTTTGGGGTGTGTTCGAGTGGGCTGTGGCTGATACCCGCACAACACTATGGTACACTTCTATGCATTGTGTGTGCAAAAAATACGCTATAATATTGTGAGTATAATGAAAAGACGGTGGAGTCTGGCAGTTCTGCGAGGCATGCTACAGAAGCCCCCCCCTCACCAATGTCTGCCTAATGAAAACGCCCACAAACACATACATCCCCGCATCAGTGATCAATCTCAGCACGTTTCCGACGGCAGACACAGAGAGGCGAGCCATCATGGGGGGAGAACTGCCCTGATCAAACAGGTAGCCCTCCCCCGCGGTAATGGGTCGCCACCGCCATGGTCCCTATATACTACGTCCTACGGAAACGCCTCTGTGCCTCTTTATGCGCGGCCGAGCGCTATACGGCATCGGCGCGCCGCCTCATGAATTAGCCTTTGTGACAACCGCACTAAACGGTGCTTCGCAATGAATGCTAACGACCAGCATCGGCATTACCGATTTCCCTTAAATGCTTAAATAATACGGTAAGTGAAAGCGCGTCCGCCCCGGCGCCCAGCGCCCCGACCGCCGGGCAGCGCACTCGGCTGGCCAGGTACATGGCCATACATCCACCGGCACCTAATGCTTACCCCGAGACAGACAATGGCACGTATGACGGGCGATTTCTGAAACCAACTTAGGGATGCATTTAGCATTGATCGCCCTCAGGACTGCGTGAAAGCCATCCTCTTAATGTTTCCTAGTCGATTTTATTATAGGCGAGCTATGCCTTCGATTGCACAAGCGAAACACGGCAGTTAATGCGATTTACAGGAGATGCCCGCATGTCTGGAGGGTATTGCGCCCGACTCAATCCGCTGATTACAACAACTTCATTCTCGCTTTATGTTAATATTTAAATAAGGCCAAGCAAAGGCCATAGCCAGCGAAGGCATTTCACCTCGTATGACCAATGAAATCTAATCCCATGACCCATACAAGCACGATTATTTATATATCAAGCACGATTGTGTGTGTATATATATATATATATATATATAGTCTTTCCCAATAGCCCTTCTTGATTGACAAATTACACATTATATGCACATGCATATTAAACAAAACCACAAGAAACTCATATGCATTAACAGTTCAGAGTGACCATACATAATATAAAACGACTGCACGGATATTTTGGTTATCGTTAAATGGGAAACACATTAAGAGAGAGAGGAAAAAAACTTTGAGGAATGCCCGGCTATTTCAGCACCGGATCGGGCACCAGGGGATCACATGAGAGCGCATGACTGTCTTAGGCCACCTTAAGTACAATAAATTCAGTCTTACCTTTGTGAAAACTGAACGCCAAACTTAGAAGAAAGAGACTCCGCATGGTTTATCCGAGCTCATCAAAAATCTTCACCTCGGCAAAGTCCTTTGGCTGGCTTCTCGGAGTGGACAGCATCTAACCTTTCCTTTAGGATTTAACCTCTAATAAATAGTTGCGAGCCCTGTGATGTGCATAGGCTGCCTTAGGCGTACCGGGCGCACATTCACGCCGTCTTTCAGCTTACAGATAGATCTCCCCCCTCTCTGATTCCCGATCTGGGCTCCTAGGTAGCGGCGACGCTCGGTTTTGACATTATCCCCTCCTCGCAATAAATGTTCTTCCCCTCTACGTTCCTCCGCGGTCGCTGGCATCGGCACCACGGGAACACCTCCTTTCGCTCATCTTCCCGCCTCCCTTCTCCTATTCTCGCCCCCTCCCCTTTTTTCCAAGAAAGTCGCGGTTTTATTCGAGTGTGGCTTTTATTTAGGGTGGTGCAGAATATAAGAAGTCGGTGAATGCCAATGTTTCCAGGACACTTCCTATAAGGCTCTCTCTCTCTCTCTCTTTCTCTCTCTCGCTCTCTCTCTCCCCTCTCCCCCCTCCTCGCTCTCCCCCCTGTTTCTGGGGAAGGATTCCGAGACACCCAGTTGGCGAACAGGACCCTCGATTTATTTAAAAGCGACAATTCATTACTTTATCGAACAATTGTAAATTACTGTAAATGACGTATTGTTCATATCAGGACACATGTGATATTTCTCTCGCCAAACGCATTTCTTGAAAAATCATTCACACTATCTCCAGGTAGATAGATGATTTGTATCAAATGTTCTTTCCCCAGTTTTGGAAATACGAGCTACGCGTCAATAGTTGTACTTAAAGGACAGACGCGATGTGCTTTGTGAATGTGTATAGATAAATCTGAATATAAATCTCAATATATAATCTCAGTCTTTGTCTTTTACAGCAATGGCTCCACATGTACCATCATAATAACCAACTGGTTGTCACCTAGGAACTATGTACTGAATAGGAAAATAAAAATATAAAAACGATTGACAGTACATGGGAAGATGCAGTGTGCTGACCCTTCAGAATATTTTTTTTAATCTATATAGCTCAGAACACCAGAAACTGCTGAATGAACGTATGTTATAGTAAAGGTAAGGAAGGCTGCCTTTTGTTGGTATGAGAAAATGTGTTGGGCTGCATTTCTCTTTGGATAAAAACTGTAGAGCTACAGAGTTGGAGAGACGTAAATTCAGAGATATAGGTCCCCAAAATTAGAAATGTATTTTGTGGAGATGAGATACATACTGTAATGTGGCGAAAAATAATAGATGTTAAATTAAAAAGAATGAAGGCAATGTGTTGTAAGTGTATTACACATGCACAACAGGGAGTATCTTTGAATACAGTATGTGTATGTAAATAGTTAAGGTGGGTAAATTAATCGTTTTCTGCATTACATTGGATCAAGGTTTGTTTAAAGATATTGTCTAAATAGATATTTGAAGGACAGTGCTGGGAACAAAGTAGCTAAAATGGTTATGCTTTTTGAGAGAGAATGTTACATTTTGTAAATCAAAACGTCCCAGTATACCCATTTGTTCTGTTTGTTAGTGACTAAATGATTCCAGAATAGAGGATTTTTTTCATGCATTGGCTACATTGTATACCAGCTAAATATTGTTTTAACAATAGTCACAGTTTCAAAGAGGAGGGAAATGTAGAAATGTATTGTGAAATTGGTGAATGAATATATTCCTTTTAAAATTAGTGATATAAATTTATAGTTAAAAAAGAACAAACATTACAGTTTAAAATATTTAAACCATCAGCATATCCATAGAAGTCGGCATGAATGAATGCAAGACTGTGATGAACAAAAGCGATCAAGAACAGTTTTTAGTACTGAAATGACCATGAGTGTAGCACCATCTAGTGAATGTAATGGACTATTTCACAATTCCTTGTGATGCCTAAGTATTTACACAAGATCACACGAATCACAAAATAATAGCACATAAAATGGTTATATGATTAAAGTATTGTGTTTTTGTAAAATTGTTAATTTTCATTTTTTGTATTACAAATTGATTAGATATATCTTAAATGCTTCTGCATATAAATTGACGACATATTGTACTGATGTTTTGCACTAGTAATAAGTAAATACTGGTGCTTTCATTACTAAAATGTCACTGCTGTTCACAAAGCTTTCTGCAGTACATATATTAGCATGTTTATTGTACAGCATATAATGTTTTTTTTATTTTAACTACCTTCTCCAAAAGGCGTACAGGTCATAAGTTACAACCAATTTGGGATGATGACTTAGACAACTTACCTTCCAGCACCGTTTTCTCGCTGGGGGCTGGTTTTCAACTCAATTTAAATAATTGCATGAACATAACTTTATCATCAAATTATTTAAGTGGATAAGAAAAAAATCATATCCACATTTTTACATTGAATTTTTAAATCTTAAGAAATCATCTCAAAATTTTAAAAGCTTCTCCCGAGAGGTTTAATTAGAACACAGCATAACATAACATAACATAATTGGGTAAAGATAAACTTGCTAAAATTGCATAAAAAATGTAAGAACAATAAATGAAACACTGGACTTTTTAAATAGTATGCATCAGCAATGCAACGATTTAGGTCAATAACTAAACAAATAAATTATAAGAGAAATATTATTACTATGTAAAAGAAGTGCTTCAGTAGCACCGTTGATCTAGGATCCACATCTCTGCCGGGACTCGAACCCGGAGCCTCTGGATTAGAAGTCCAGCGCGCTATTCCATTGCGCCACAGAGACCAAGCCTACCAATCACGCGCCCACCAGGTTTGAAATTTATACGTGTTTTTCTGGCATTTTCCATAGCATCTCTCAGCATCAGGACCAGTACGCCGACATTTTGGTCTTCAGTAGACGAGACGGTAGAGGGCGCCAGAGTAAAGCTATTGCATCATTGCATCAGAGCCAAAATGTCGACTTTTAACAGCTAATGAAATATATCCCCGTTAAATAAATCGGCTTTTCCCACAAAACATGCCTAACTAAATTTTGCATACTTAATGCTAACGACACCTTATGTACGCTATATTTTGTATGGCTTATTGTATTTTTATCGCAGAACAATATTTTGAGGAAATACAATTTACTCGGCGATAGAATTATATTCTTTGACACTTCTTTGTATAACATATTAAGCTTATGTATTCATGTTTCCCATTTTTAGCGATGTGATTTCAGGAGACACACCTAAATATTTTATATATCTTATTATAATAGATCGTCTATTATACAAGAAACCATTCGCATTATATGACCTAGCGTATTCTAATGTGAACACTAAAACGTAAGCAGTTATCAGTGGGACATTTACCGTGCTAACGGAAGAAAGAAACACGTTTAACGTAAATTCTGATAATTATCAATGTTTTGTGCATCCTTTTACTTTTTGGACTATCGTTTAGTCCGTATCCTTAAGATCCGGTTAAATAAACGTTACGGTTTTGGGGAAATCCTCTGTCATCATTTATCTTATTCGTCAGGTGTCACACAATTAGATGAAAGCTGTATCTGCACTGACATAGATGGGTCTGGAGAGTATTAAACAGGCATGTTTTATTATTAGTAATGACATATCCATCACATTATCGATCAGTAATGACGTAATCGCCACAGAATCCATGATTTACAAAACATCAGACGCACAAACAAGAAACATGTAATAACAAAAATGCATATCACTATATATATATATATATATATATATATATAATGATATTTAAATATATACACACGCACACACACAAAACAGTAGTCATGTTTCTTAGATATATCTGTAAGGTTGTGCTATACAGAAGCTTACAACAACTTTGGAAATACAAAATTAAATGCTTCAAGCAACATGTGATTAACTTTAACTTTTTACAACTATATAGTACATCTTCTCCAAAAACTTACGCTACCATCTGCATACATAACTGCTGAATAATAAAGTAATAAATATAAAAAGGAGTTAAAAAAATATGTATGCAAAACAGCAGTCATTGTCCATTTGTGCAAGGGGTTGTGAGTTAATTAGTCAGATATCCTGATTGCAACATAACGCAAGAAAGGTCCCTAAACTGGCCGTTAACTGTTTAACAAACTGTCAGTGTTACTACAGTAGCAGGACAATCTTTTTAAATCCACTTAATAACTTTCATTTACCCTGACTGGCAAAGACACCCTAATTCACATTAACGCTCAAACAATAACAACTCGTGATACAGGCCATGGCGAAATCAATGCCAGTTAGCCCCTTAACGGCTTAGCAGATTCCTATAAGCTTCGTCACACATCATTTATAATATCTTACTGGCCAGACTTTTTTGTTTCTTCAGATAACACTTTCTCTGAATTGTAACTAGCCAACTAAACTATTAGGTTAGATGTGAGGACCGCCTAAGCTGACCGGCCCAAAAGGGTAGCTAGCATAAATAAGCATTCAAAACATTAATTGTGGAACATCAGGTAGCACTATTTATGGTATCTAACATTGCAAAGTCAATGTCTAATTCAACCTCAAATGCATAAAGAACAAAGACTTTTACCAACTGCTGCTTCCTTCATTCATAATTCTAGATGATAGCATGTGCTAAGGCGTATTCATGAATATGAGATCATCATTTCAAATGAATGTTTAGGGAACAGAAATCTTGCATTTCTAGCTCATTTGTTCAGTCTGGCTATAATCATCAGCGGTGACGGCACATCCATAATTTATTCCATAATGCTAGCTGTAGAAATATGTCAGTCACTGCTATTCATTATCTGGCAGTAAAAACTCAATGTACCTAAACTTCCAAAATGCAAAGCATTCTCATATTTACTCAATTCAACATTGTATTCAGAATCAGTGACCAGTAACATGCTGCTTAATTAAGTTGTTAAAAATATTACAAAATTTGATCATTTTCCAGTTAGTCAAAGTTTGTTCCACTGTCATTAGTCATTGATGGGAATGTCAATTTCTGTATAAATTATTCTTCTCCACTATTGCTCTTTCACACGCACACAGACCGAGACAGACAGATGCTGAAGGAGACAGACCTCCTCAGGGATCAAAACTTCTGAATAACCAAATAATAAACGTTTTAAAAAAATTAATAATAAAAAAAAAAGCACAGAAGCATTTCTTCAAACACAAATACAAAATAACCCAAACTTAAAGGAATGATTTATCAAGTTCAGTGTAAAATATGTGTCCTTACTTCCAGGAATGGCCCACTGCAAGACAAACCATAAGAATGTTACGTAAACGAAATTTTGATTAAATAATGTCAAGAGAAGATACCAGGAACTGCATATGTGCTTAATGTACAGAACTGCTGTGTAAACAGTGTGCTTTACAAACTCTGTGCGAGAGCAATGTGCATGTGTGTAATGTAATGGTCCCGCACAGACTTCCCTGTAGGGTAACTTAGGTGTGCTGGGAAGCTGGGAGAAGTTAGTAAGCACTGGATCAGCTGATCCACCAAAGCACCGCAGTTACCAATACAAATGCACAACAAAAACCAGACCTTTGACTTTGGCCCCATATATCAATAGCAATAATAATCACCACTGTCAGTATGCTGCTCAGCAGTCTTTAAAAGTAAGGATATGACTGGTACACTGGGCAGCGTTTCACTGTGCACCGTGCAATCAGTTAAACATCCAGATAACGCCTATTTGAGTCGACTGCGCATGACGATAGCTGATGCTTGCAGGGCAGATATAAGCTACACACCAGATCCCACAGATTCCCCCAGCGTGCAGATGTCACAGTCACAGTGAGCAGACGAATTTCATGGCAGAATGGAACCAGGGTCTTCAGCCTCTGGATGCTGGGGGTCGGGAGGGGGAAGGGGCAACCCGGCCTGCACACGGGCGCACCGGGGCCGGGACCCCTCAGGCGGGCTGTGGGGAGGGAGCCACACGCTACCTTCTCGCTGCCGTGGCCGTGCCTCGCACCACAGCTATGAGAATCCCTGCACAGGCTGGCTGACCCGCATGCAGGCCCAGTACAGGCCACGGGCCAGGCTCAGCACCACCAGCAGAACCAGGATGGCCCAAGCTACATAAATACCCCTGTAAATTTGTGCGTGATTCCAGGTACCACCCTGAAAAATGAAGATGAGAAAAAAAATATATATGAACATGCCATTCTTCTCCAACTGCATTTTAGAGTGAAAGGTGTCCACACCCACTGCACAGAAAAAGGTCCAGAGCATAGCTATATCCCTCCCCACTTAAACTCTTAAATAAAATAGTTTAATCAAACTGTTAATTAAGATCTAACTTCCCTAAATTAGGCTTTTGGGAGTCATTAAAAATAAAGCAGTTTAAATTTTACTGCAACTCCATAACAGTACAAATTTATTATAAAAATGCAGCCTTTTTAACACACTGTGCAGGGGTGTTGTGTGCACGTTGGTGGCCAGAGGTGTGTGCGGCACACGGCTGTATGGACTGTACAGCGTAAATACAGAGTTAGTGCTGTGGAGTATGCAGTGTAGAAGTGTGAGTTCGGCACTCTCACCACCAGGCCTGCGGTGAGGACACTGAAGAGTAAACACAACAAGAAACACCACAGGCTTCGTCTCCTGGGATACCGCTGGCCAATCGAAGAGCTGCAACAATGAGAAAAAAAATAATAAATAAAAAAAAATAAATAAATCACTATTTTACACCTGATATTATTCATTAAATTCTTGGCTTACATTAGCAACCATGTCCTTGTTTGTTATTTTATTGTTTTCAGTAACATGAGGCACTGTGTCGTTGGTGGAACCTGGCTGGACTGATGCTTGGGAACCACTTGTTTGGTGCCAAGGTGACCTTTGACCCAGATGGGTCCACCCCCGATATTATCTGCCTCAATGGTTTTTAGCACCTTCTAACTAAAAAATGACATCTCTGATGGCTCCCACCTCATTTCCTTAATTTTAGTGTTGGTCTTTATTTCCAGAATACATTAAATAAAAGGACAATACAGTAGAACTTCGGTTTACGAGTCACTTGGTTTTACAAGTTTTTCGGAAGACAAGTTTGCCTTGGATTGTGAGCCGTGTCCCACAAAACGAGCAAGCTCGAGACAGTCAACGAATGCTTTTCCCATGCGAGTGAGCCATGACCAAAACGAGCCGACCCGAGTCTCGCCTGGCGAGTTCGTATGGTCTCGGTACGAGAGAGCTGATGGTTCTTCTTGCTTTCTCGCTGCGCAGAACAAATGCGTATCAGAAACACATCCGCTATTCCCGCCCTCAGTAAATGTTCATGACCCAGCAACCCGACATCCATGTTAGCTTACGGTGTAGCATTGTTAATACGTTGTTTTTTGTTTCAGATGTTATAAACAATCATTTAGAAAAAAACGTAAATTATTTTTAAATAAACATTTCGGGTGTTGGGAACGCATTATCAGACTTTCCAATATTTCTTATAGGGAAAATCACTTTGATGTACGAGTTTTTCAGATTACGATTCGTTCGGTGAAATGAATTAAACTCGTAAACTGAGGTACCACTGTACACTGTTAACAAAAGCACCACATTACTTTTATGGAACAAACATTTATCCAAAGTGAGATATAAGTGAAGAAAGCTTGGGGTCAGAGAGGAGGGTCAGCCAGCCTCCGGAGTAAGGGCCCCACTAAAGGGCCCCGATCAATGGCCCCACGGTGATGATTATTCTGCTGGCTAAAGGTTTCGAACCATCAATCTCCCAGACGCACAGTCAGATCCCTCCTCTACTGGGATATGCACTACTCCAACAGATTCTATCTAGTAAAACCCTTCACTCATAAACCATGGAAGTTACAGCACAACTGTGTGCCAAAAGTAATGCATATTGTGCTCATCTGGTCCTGTTGTACAACTCAACAAATCTTACATTACGCACAGAGGACTCACATGAAACCTTATAACTCAGCAAACGGAGACCTGTACTTCGCATCGCAACCCATCCAGGCTACGTCAAAATCATCATAAGCCTTCGTCTTCCCAGATGGCACCAATGGCAGAATTCTAGAACCCGAGCTGGAAGTGAAGCCCAGTGGTGTCGCGTGACGCTCCGACGGTGAACGTAATGGTCAAACTGGGAATCAAGTAGCACACAGAGACACTTACACCTTCCTGCAGTGAGGACATCTGGCAAGAGTCTTATCTGTAAATTCCGTCCACTGAAAGACAGGAAACGTTTCGTCAGCAGGTCACTGGCGGTTCATCGTAATGACTATGGTTACACTGATTTAGATGGGGATCACAGAACACAGAACAAAGGTTGTCTGCTTGCAGAAAGCTAGAATCGCCACTATTATGAGGCTGATGATGATGATTCCTCCTCCTACCAAGAAGGTGCTGCTGCAGTGTCCACACGTGACTCGTACACCCGCTGGCTGGGGGTCCGGACTCGTCGGGCCCGGATGCACAGGGCCCAAATTTATTATCCTTTTGCTACAAAAAAGGAGCAACGAACAGCAAACTGAGCCCGGATCAGTCAGCCAAGCAGATCCAGCTATAGCCACAGCAGAGGATCAATCAGCTACAGGTAATGCAACATATTATAGTCAGTAAATGGCTTATTCTGGCCTATTTTAGTTTGGACAAAGATTTCAAGCCATGCCAGCAAATAAGGCTACATTCATGGGGAAAGGCAGCTGGTATCTAAAGTGAAATTAAAAACATCAACAATAATGAAAAGGTTATTAACAAACAAAAGCAATATGTTCATTTTATATAATTAGCTTTATATTTTTAAATTAAAAAAATGTATAGGAATATAATCATTTAAGTCATTATACGAACATACCGATCAGTAAATGGGATTAAAAGAAAAATTAATAAACTGTGCTTTATTGAAAGAGGAATTTAGTATGAATTACAAAAAGGGGTCCCCACCTATTAGTAAAAGTGAACGTGATATATATCACTTGATGCAATCTAATCTGGTCCCAGGAACTTCTGAAGATAACTATTACCATATTACCGAAAATTGGGTTCATTTCAAGTTTTTTTTAATTTTTATTTTAAATAAGAAATTCATGACCAGCCCCCATTTTTGCACTGTCCTGTACTTTTGTTCATCAAGCATTACAACCCCCCCTGGGCAGTACTGTACCATGTTATGCCACGGTCCCACTTGACTTGACATATTCATTACTGCCATTCATCCAAACTCCTCATGATGGATGAGTTTCAGGGGAGACTTGAGGTGTGAAGGTGGTATAAAGTATCTCTGCATCACCGGTGCCTGCCTGCTCATCATCAGATACGCAACTCTGGCCTAGGGCTTGGCTTGGGAGTCTTATTTACCAAGAATTGCTAACTTGGGCTGTTTTTAAAAGATGAAGGAGTTGGGGTCTAGAAAACTATGCAAGTCTTCTGTTGTTCATTTTCAGTGTAGTTCAGTGCCAACAAGTAGCCTGGGCTTCCCCTGAAAATATAAAGCTTTCTGCTAGTATATTAATGCTAAAACGCTGGCAATGAACTGTAACAGCCAATATAAAGTTTTGAGGCATCTATAAATAGAGGGAAATGGGATATAAAACTTTCCCTGAAGCCCAAAAACTGGTGACAATAGTATTTGGGCGAATGTAAGACGTTTTGTTATTCGTCACACCCGAGCAGATATTTAACTTCATCAGACTGCAGTAAGGAATACTGTGGATGTGTCTGCTTCAGAGCGACTAGGCTGATGCTGAGGATTTCAGGATGATGATCAGTAGTATGAAAGGTCAAAGGCGCAGGTTTGATCAGAAGGAGGAGAAGCATGGAGGAAGTGGGTCCATATCTAGACTGCATTTGGAGATTGCCTGCTTAGTGCAGGGCCAGGTTCAAGCATCTGTTCTCAGATCAGGGCTCATTTACTCCCACATACAAACTCTGAACAGGAGAAGTTCTGAATGCCCCAAAGGCCTGGATGATGAACAGTATCTAATATCTTTAAGTGTGGCTTCCTAGCTGAGCTATAAAATATTCTCCCAATCCAATTGTGAACGATTCAGAGTTCTTTACAAAAAAAAAGCAGTGCACTTTCTACGCCCCGTCTGGGTTCTGCTAGGATCTTCATAAGATGTACAACTTTCATACATTTCCTCTTCAAATTTGTTGCGTGGAATAAAAGATATTATCTATTATTAAACATAAGACCAGGGACCTCAGCGTTCTACACTACTCTGATGCGTCTACATGATGGGGGCATAACTAACAAAAATGTGTACAGACAGATTTTGTTGTGGATCATTTTAATCCGTTTAACAACTGAACAGATTTGAATCTTGTTTATAATTAATTGCAGATCTCATCTGATCCAATTCTTGTTTTCGCCTCTGTAGAAGATTCACCTATTTAAATGTATCCTGCCCGGTTAAAACATAGCTTGTGTTTACTAACCGGAGACACTGCAGTATCTACAATGTTCAGTGTAAACGTATGAAACATGTGGCAAGTGAACTGAAGATATATGCGTATGTGTAGGGAATGTGTCGGAATAATGAGTAATAGGTGTTTGTTCTGGCATATGGGATGAGCAAACAAAGCGTTAGACGTGCGAGTTTTATTAGGGTTGAGCAGTTTGAGCACGTTCCTTACCAGTACGGCCGAGGACAGGCAATCCTCTGCGATGTAACCTTGCAGATAAGCAGGCAGTTGCACGGACAGCGGACATACTTCTTGCCCGCGGGAGCGTTCTTAATGGGCTGGATTCCAGCAGGGGACAGTGGAAGGGATTAAGAGAAAGATACAAAAAAGGGGGGCAGGGGTGGTGGAGGTGAAACAGAGGGACCAGACAGGGACAATGGCGGAGAGGGAAGAGGGGATGTGAACGAAACAGAACATAAACAAACATGCACAAGACGAATATTAGCACAGCTAAAGAGAAGTCAAAGAAAACAAACCATGTGTTTACAGGTAATCATCTAGCAGTTTTTTTTGACTGGTATGAGGCACAGAATGGGGTCATAACGAAAGGGTACTGGGCCCCGCCAGAGAACAAACGTTTGTATTAGCAAATCTTATTAGCACAACTGTCTCACACAAAGGTGTATTCATGCATCATTCATTCAGCAATATTCTTTTTAGAAATTCAAAGCTAACCATTTACCTACACATTTGAATGCACAAAATTTACTGTACGTCTGTGTATAAATAATGCATGTCTACAGATTTTACCATATTAAGAAAAAATGCCATATTTTCTTTCAATTGTACTCAATATTGTTCTGCATAAAAAAGCGGAAATCATTTGGTTCAGTTCTGGTGATTTCTGTCATTACTTTCAATAAATGACATAGGAAGACAAACAGGCGTGCTCGTGCGCGTGTGTGTGCACAAGAGGGCATGTGTGTGGCGCGCCGGTCGCACCGTGGCCTCGTTGCAGACGCCACACTTGACCACGTGCTGGTGCGTCTTGCCCTCCACACTGATGAGGCTCTGACAGACGCGGCAGCTGATCATAGGGGCACTGTTGCTCTCCGGGGACGTGATGGGGGAGTACTGCGGGGGGTCCTCTCTAGGAGATAGCGGGGGCTGCTTCGGGCTGGGCAAACCAGCAAAGCCTCAGAGAGAGAAGGGAGGGAGTGTTCATGTACACAGCAGCGGGCCAGAAAGACTGAGAGTACCAAGGTAAAGTAAGAACAGTACACTAACACTGGCCACAACTATACTACTAACTAACTATTTACTACACCAACACCACAGCATATACAAACTAACCTCTGTACTGAGAAAGAAAGCATAATATATATCAAGGGTGTAGGTTTGGTTTCAAGGGACCAAATCATCCCCTAAACACACAGGGTACGCCCATAGTATTGGTAGGCAGGGGCCCCGAAAAGGGTAGGAAAGTTAGGATATTTATTGGGCCCAAAATCTCTAGGGGTGCCCCTATTGGTTGGGACATGTCTCTACCATTCATACTGAAATCTATGCCCTTGATACGTACTTATTCTCTGGATACTACTGCATATTAATAGCGCTTACAGAGGTGATTAGCATATGATACAGCAGCAAACAATTTTACACTGGCACAGAAGGTCAGAGTGAAGCACACTGGCAGAGCATAACCATGCATGACTGCAGAATAGACAGGGAGGATTCATTCAGCTTACTCCAAAGAAATATCACAGGTATACAAGAGGCCTTAATACATGATTAGTTCATCCTAATGATCTGAGGGCTATCAAACTGATGTCTAGCTTATCACTATATGCACCAATAAGAAAATTTCTGACTGATACTGACTGCAATTATTTCAAAAACTCACCCCAACACCAATACCAAATGTTTGGGAGATTCTGCTTAAATAAGTTTAAAGGAACATTCTACTAAATACATTTTTAAATAATTACATTCCAAAAATATGAAAAAGTTTGTTTTTTATTAAGAAAACAACTCTGGCATACAACAGTCCCAGAGCACTATATTTCATAACTGTATAAACTGTAAACTATTACACAACTTTATACAGAACTATATAGTGTATATACTTATAACATTTATAATAGAGAAGGGCTGATCATCAAGTGTGATAAAGTGTAGTTTTCCCAGTAATCTCTTTGGATTCCGCACTGTCTATCGGTGCTGAATTTTCTTTTTTTATCAAAAGCTTGCGTTACTGACTGACTAGTGTTATTCAGCAGTACTGCAGCGTTCTTACTAGAACGGATTTGCTTTTCAGAAATTCTTCATATTGTATCGCTTCAAGGTGAGCAATCTAATTTGTTGTGTTGGAATGTTTATTAGTAGATCCTCCTCTCTAATCATTATTAATTTATATATATTATATACACACACACACACTCCTTGAAGGGTGACCATTAGTTCAGGGTTCCCCAATTCAGGCCCTGGAAGGCCAGTATCCAACACAGTCAGCAGGTTCCCCTGCTCAAACACATCTTAATCAACCAATTGAAACGGTGTTGGATTCTGGTTTTCCAGGACCAGAAATGGGGAACCCTGAACTTATGGCCACCCTTCCAGGAGTATGAAGAAGAAAACTAATTAATAACGATTAGAGATGCACTGATTGTATCCGCCAGCTACAACTGGGGAACCCTGCATTACATTATTATTATTCGCCTTACAACTGGATCTTTTTCTCTATACGACTTTTTTCTTAATGTAGAGCGGCTGACGACACGTCACTGAAAGTACCAGATAATTATAATTTAACAGCTAGGCGTAGTGGGAGCTCATTTCGGATGACGTTATGTTAATACCCATGCCTGTGAGTAATGCCGACAATCCGACGTGCACAAACCCTGCAAAGGAATTACCGGCACGCTCACAGCCATTATCCAGAGCTCTGGCAGTACAAAGCCAGCACATCCTGCACCTGTAACCCGTTACCGAGAGCTGTCATCACTGCGGCTTAGCAAGCAGAGAGAGTAACTCCTCAGTTTAATTGTAATGAGGCAATAAGGTTTAGCAGCCGAAAGCCGCTTTACATCAAGTCCTTTAAGAATGGAGTACGCCTGTGTGTGCTTAAGAAGTAAAATTGGTAGGTGCTTTTAAAAATGTGTATGTGAACAATAAGAATCCCATCAATAACCTAGGATTTAACCGGTTGCATGTTTGCATGTGTTGAGACAGCGAAAAAAATGTGCAGGAATTTAGGAAGGAAAAAAGCAGGTTTAGTTTTTGCAGAATGCAATTTCTGACTGGTTTTTTATTTTCCTGGGGCGAGGCAAAGACAGACAGGAAGTCAGCAGCAAGGAATCAACGGTGAAACTGCTCTGGAACCCATTAAACAAGCTCGGATGAGAGCTGATATCGAAAACTTTTTCAAAAAGCACTACGGATAGGCATGAGAAAGTTCTGGCGCTGTACCTGCATGCCAGCGCACCGGCTGCACTTCGGCCGCAGAATCGCTGCAGACCTCTAAATGCCAATAAGCCGCGCGCGCGCGATCGTGCAATGCAAAGCTGCCTACTGATGCGCACTACGTGCAACTAGATTTTATGATACCTTTACAGTATACAAGGCCCGTAGTGGGGATATATTTCCATTTCCAAGAGCGTACAGCCTTACCAGACAATGCTGCAAACCTGCTGGGTAGAATCAAAGCAATTTTATTGCATGGGCAGTTCTTCTGTGGTACACCCCTGAGTTTATTTAAAAATAAAAGCAGGTGGCTTGTGCTGTGACATTTTGCGCAGTTAGCTACTCACTTTGCGGTTTGGACGGCATGCTGAAAGGTGCGATTCCCGGTAAGGCTCCACCATTACTACCTTCCCCCGGATCGGAGAGTAATGGAGACCGCTCACCGTCTGCCATGCCGAGAGCACGGATAGGGGGTCAGAGACAGGAAAGGCGGTGAGGTGACAGCCAGCGGCACTGGTCGGTCTGACACGGTAAGTCAGCCACGGTGAGTCCAGAAAGGATTTAGGCAAGGGGAATCATATGACTCACGGCGCGCCTGCGCAGTTTGGGTACAGGAAGAAGCGGCGAAGCTGACACTTCAAAATAAAAGTCCACGAATAGCGAGCCGAACAATACTTGGATCACTTTAAAGTAATACCGCGTTAGTAATGGCCATCATAATCAAACCAGTTATATCGTTGTATTTTAACGAATGCAGTTTATTGTAAGTAAGTTGTGAATTATAAAGCACAGGTGTTTTTCCTGATTGTACACTTATCTTTTTGGTTATTGTGCGCTAGCGGATTTTTCTGTACATCCACTGTGTATTTTTGTAATTTACGGCCAATGAACATCATCAATACAGACTCTCATTAGGGAGTAGCTCTGGGGGGTATTCTCCGTACGTCGCTTAAATCATCCAAGATCAGAAGCCTCATCTTGGATTAGTTAATGGCGGTGAA
>JAODKM010000016.1:13155209-13166698 GCA_026780845.1 Petrocephalus sullivani | reverse complement strand
CCGAGCAGGTTTGACGATTAGGATGTGTTGGTATAACAACACATCCAGCGAGAGTTTAGAAGAACCGACAGATCCAGTATCATGCCAAATCGTCAACAATTTCATCCGGCTAAACGAGTAATCCACGTACGGAGAATACCCCCCGGGTCTACTTCTTATTGTGATCTTACATGGCAATGATCGTTTCTGTTACCTGATCGCAGCCATTTAGAAAATAAAATGACAATGAAGATGAGTCACTACCTTGAAGGTCCTGTTGTGGTAATACAATTGGATGGTTACACGCAAATTAGACCAGATCATAATATGCTAGTGTGTATTCCAGGCAAGGAACTTATCAATAACCAAATCCTATTGACTGTACAATGCTGTAAGGGTTAGGAGCCTCACGTCCATGTGAACACTACAAAGGCACTTCCCCACCACAGCCCCATCCCAGAGAAAATAATGCCCGGAATCAAAAGGGAAATAAGTTTACTTGTGATTAAACATTTAAAATGTACAACTCACACTTAAAATGAAATAATGCCACATTCCCTCATTATCTTAACTCATAAATAAATAAATGAATCCCCGTATTGGTTAAACAGCAGCAAACAGTAATATTTTAACAAAACATGAACAAAATAAAGCCCACAACGATATAATACTTGTGTAGCAATAAACTTGTCGGCAAGATGTTTTGTTAGAAAATACAGAATTATGCGACCCACTGAAAATAAGAGCAATTAAATATACTCAGAAGGTAACAAATAGGTGGGACAGTTTAAGTAAATATGCAAAAAAAACCCTGTATTTTGTTTAAAAAAAATAAAAAAAAGTTGAAACAGCAGTTCAACCCAAATGCAACATATACCTCAGTCCATAAATGCTGCACTCTAGTGGTTATTTAAGGGCAGTGATCCCACGTGGGACCAGGTTATGTAATTAGTACTGTAACCTGTAGATTTGTGCAGAGGACAGGATCGTGGGCACAATCATGCAAAGAGGGCAATGAGTAGTGCATGAAGGAATGTAGGACACTTAAAAATACATACAAATATAAATAAATAAATTAAATAAATAAGGGTAGTGTGATTAAAACAAGAGACTCCTCTTCATCATCCTAATCCCTGGCCCAGACCATCCAATGACTTTCCTTTTGCCTTGCGCCACTTTTGTCATCACTAAACATCATAGTCTGGTACAGCTGAGTAGCTTATCCCCCCAGCAGAGGGAGGACTGGAGTGGAGAGGGAACAGCCAGCACCACACTGATCCTAGATCAGCATTGGGGAGAGAGACACACACAGAAGCAATACAGTCTTAAAAATTAATGCTGCAATAGACATGAACACTGAACATATTAACACTGACAAACACACCATCTAGCTTAAATACCTAAACAAGCACAGTATACCTATCCAGTTACACACACCATCATGCCAGATTCAAGCACGTGGTGTGGAAACTTCATAGACATCCACTTTCAACAAATATTTAGACCAACTGAACATAAAAATACATACGTACACAAAAAAGATAAACACAAAATGGTTGCATTCTCACCTCTTCCAAAAATCTCCCTCAGAAGGGCAATTTTGGGTTTGCGAGTGTGTGTTATGTGTGTGTGTTGAGAGTTAGCCGCCTTGTCCTTCATGAGTCTGTTCCTCATCTGTTCAATTGGCGTTTCATCTGTTATTATGGACACCAACTAGAGGCAGAGAGAAAGACAGTCTGTATAGAAAGATACTAGCACAACCGGGGAAGTCGCAGGAAAAGCCTGCTCCAAAGTACTCATCAAAATCAATGAGCAAGAAAGTGTAAGAGCGGCTGAAACAGCACCCCCTCTCTGTAGTAAGCAACAGCGACACAGGGTGGCTTCATCCAATCATAACTACCTGATGCCAGAGAACATTCAGGGGGACTGGGTACCTGATCATAAAAGATGACTGTGACGAAAACTCCAAACAAAACAGACTCCACAAGTAGGATGATATAGTGTGCTCTGAGAAAGAAAGAGAACATAATTAGTAGTGAAAAGGCACAGAAGTACAAGCACCCACTTGCCCCCCCCCCCATCCCACCTTCCAATCAGATTTACTCACACGATCAGGTGTTTGCTGGGAGCTTCCTCCCCATCTTTCTCCCTTTCTCCATCTCCACCTCTTTCACTTCTTATTCGCCAGATCCATGCCGTCACCACCAGGGCGATGGAGTACAGACTGGCCAGTCCTGGCAGACAGTCACAAAGTCCGAGTGTACGTTAAAAAAAAAAAATCACTGTCGGCAGAGAGGTGACATAATAATACAAACAGCAATATTAGCATAACATAAATCAGTGACAGTGATGATTGCCTGTTGCCTACAATATTAAGGGGCAACAAAAGATTATGTATAGGAAAATTGACTGATTAAATATGGCCAAAATTAACTTCAGTTTTAGCCGGTATGTGTTCTAAGCAGTGCTCCAGCAAGAATCACGTAAAATACAGTTTTACCACCAGAAAACTTGCAAACACTATCAGTTTGACTGCAGCTTGCCCTTACCAGTGTAGAAAAGAAATTGAATGAAGTATTTCTGGTTCAGCTCTCCCACACAGTTATTGATCCTGAAACAGATGTAAATAGAAGCATGCACAGGCTCAATACCAAATTAAACCACGAAGAGCAGTCTGAACACTCACTAAGTGAAATATCACACGCATTTATGGCACGACAATAAGGAAATGATGTTTACTGCCTGAGGGTGGTAGCATGGAAGAAATACGACCAGATGTAGCTACAGGTGAGGAAGGCAGGTCAAAACAAATTAACACTGTCAACCAAGACTAACCAGGGGCAGTGGTGATCCATGCGACGGATGCAGCGTTGACAGACCCTGCAGTGGTGAGCGCGGGGTGGGCGGTAAGTTTCACACCTGCTGCAAATGGTCCATCCCTCACAGCCCTGGAGGAGAGCAATATTATTGATCCCCAGTCCAGATTCATGAAGATATCACTCTCCTCGTGCCAACCGAACAAGTACAGTCTAATCGAAATCAACGCCCACCAAAGACTATCGCCAGGGATTAGAGGTCAGGGCAACAACTGGAGCAGAGATGGACAACAGAGGAGGACAGACGAGACTCACCCTGTCATTTTTGCGTGAAGACTGTGACCTCAGGTCAGAGAAGTCTATTGCTGTGTCTGGCAGTGGAACCATACCTAACAAGGGAAATTAGGATCTCACCGACGGGGCAGGAGACTAACGGGAGACGCGGTGAGTGCGTGCGGGTACAGACAGGGTGCAAGACTATTGTTAAGCACTTATGGAGGAACACAGTTAGGCTATCATTAAACATCTGGGCTATGGAGTTACACAGCCTATTATCAAACTTGGCGTCACAACAACACACGCGGGTATTAATCAAACGAGAACTCATCAGTGCAAAGATCAGGTTACCAGAGCATAAGGGATAAAGTTAATGAAAAGGCTGCACAGTAGTGTGCAGTTAAGGCCTGTCCCCGGGGTACCTGGGTCGGAAAAGACAGCCTTGGAATGACAGACGAGTAGCAGCAAGAGGATGACGTTGAACACTGTGCCATGGAAGGAACACCACACACTTCAACAGAGGGGGACACAAAAGAGAGATGATTTTACATCCAAGACCATTTCCATGAATACCCTTCCACTGGTGTAATACATCTACCTCTTATTAAACAGTATAAAACATGGATAGGATCCATTCTTTAGAAGATCAGTCTTTGATCCTTAAAGAACAAAGCATAAGTGCATACTTTAAAAAACAAGCCAGCATTAAACTAAAATGTAGGTCTAGCCATCTTTAACAGGAGGCCAATCCATTGGAGGCCATTTGGACACAAACACTGAATGTTGGACTAAGGGAGAAGATTAGTGTACCTGGAGAAAAGCCACATAAATACTGGGATAGTGTGCAAATTATCACACTGAGCCAGATTTTAATCCCTAACCCCTGGAGATGCAAGCTGACAACATGTTTCGTACAACAATGTGATGGCAATACACTCAACTAAATATTTTTTTCAAAATGCATGTTAGTGTACTAGCTAAACTGGCTGCAAATAGTAGTTTTATATTTGCTAACTGATGGGTCGTTTTAGAATAACATTAAGCAGTTATATGCTGAGACTCAGTATATGCCGAAAATAATATAGTTTGAAAAGCAGCATACCGTTCAAACCATTAACACATGCTACTCACACGTAAAATAGGAAATCAGAAACACCAACACGCGGATACGTATTAAGGAAAACTACACTTGCATAAAAGCCACTTCATTCATAATTCAGCAACAACCAATGTCGTTCTGGAGAACTGACACTCACATGACGACTTGCCAGTTTGTGTCTTTCAATGGGGGTGAAACCAAAAATTCTAACTATGTTCCCTGACTGAAATGGACTAAGGTGGAAAAGTACGCGGCATATATATAAAATCGTGTGATTCCTGCCTTAGAAGCAGGAGCAGCAGCGAGGAGATCACGGCTGCACCGACCGGAGCAGGCAGAGATCGCGGCAAACGCTAAGAAACACTCACCTTCCGGAATAGGCGGGGATCAGGACGTACTGTACAACCACATAATCGGCATAAAAAACGCTGAAATAAGTCAGAATCAAGCAAATAAAGCCGCAGGGATCTCGCCGACAGCGAAGAGGAGCCATCTTTCGCAGAGCGGATCCTCTTCCGGGTTACGTCACAGCGCGAAGTTGGCGTGCTGGATATAATGTATCCAGATACGCTTTAGATACATCACCAACTTGAATTTCCCGACTTTTAATTAAGTGATGTGTTTTTTTTTCATAAGTGGAAACCATATTTTAAGTTCTATGTGACTTCTAGTCCCGTCCTCGTGGCAGTTCTGAAAAGTTCCTGCTTTGGAGCTTATGCATGTTCGGAGAGCCTCTCAGGGGATTGTCCACGAGAGGGGACGATTCACTGACATCTACGCTGGACCGCTGGGGAGAGTCCATGATGCAAGGATGTTGAGGGCCTCAAACTTCTTCCTTGAATGGAAGCAAAAGATGGGGGAGTCCTTTCTGCTGGGGGACAGCACCTACATTGGCCAGGCCTTCCCATTCATCGGGGACACTCACTGAGGAGGACCATCAGCAGAATGCAAGGATCAGCCGGGGGAGGGGCATAGTTGAGCAGGCATTTGGACGCTTAAAGTGCAAGTGGAGGCGTTTACGTGACTTGCAGAACACTCGACTTGACATTGTGGTCATGGTGATCTTTGCAGCCTGTTTCACGCACGTGCGCATTGGCCATTCGGACATGAGTCCAGAACACCCACAAGGGTGCGCAAGGGAGGAGGCTGATGATGATGATGATAGTTTAAGTTTTGAGTGATTGTTTTACATTCTGGTTTAATTTAGCTTATAAGCCTTTGAGCTTATTTTTATCAATAAATTATGGTGTGCTTCAATTGATTGGGCACTGTTAGACCTTCATGGTAAAAGAGCATTTGTTAAATGCAGAGTCTACACAATTTCATAGCCTTTGTTTCATCAGATGGTTCAAATGCAGTAGTCACATCTCGCTGTGGTGCACAACGACAAAATACACAATGACAAAATAATTCATTAATTTAGTCATGTCTTAAGTGTTTTTTTCAGTCAACAACAACAACATGAACAAAAACAATTTATTTAAATACAATACTTAACACTTAAAGGTGCAAATCCAAAACAACTATATACAATTCCCAACACTTGACCCCTTTAAAAGGCACGAGCATATAAAAATACAAATAATATAAACTTTAATGAGACTTTAAAACTTGTCTAACAGCCGAGTCATTAGTCTCTCGTGGCTCTGCTGAGCAGCCCTCAGCAGGGCAAGAGTGTCCCGGTGACGCTTCCGGTGTGCTGCCTCCGATTCACGTAGGTAGGCCAGCACATCACAGTCCCTGTGCCTCTTGCACGTCCTCGGTGATGGTGACCTTGTGTCTGGTGTCACAGATGAGATGGTTGTGCTGCTGGGTGCATCTCTGGCTGCCGAAGGGGAGGGGCTGCACGATGGCTTTTCATTAAATGCCTTTAGCCTGCGTAGCTCCAGCCCCTGTGATGTCCCCACCACTGGAAACATCACATCATGCTGGCCTCCAACGAGTTCATCCATTTCTCCATAAAACTTGAAGCGTGTGGGTTTCCTCCCAGTGGAGTTACCGTTTTCTTTGGCCTTTTTGTAGGCCTCCATTAAAGTGTTCCACTTCCTGTAAACCTTCGTAGGGCAGAAAGTCTGTTCAAACTGGCAGGCCAGCTTTGCAGCCATGTCCAGCCACAGCTGCTTTCTACTCGTCTTGCCCTTTCTTAAACGGTAACTGAGGTCCTTGAGGGACTTCGGGGGACCGTCACCCTCAGTCTGAAGATGTTGCCTCATCGTGTCTATGATGAAGAGGGTCTGGTCCTTGGTGAAGCCATCATTCTGGGGCTTCTGGGCCTCCTGATTGCTACCTAATGCACATAAAAAACAGCATGTCAGCATTGATTACAGAATTATCATTACTGAAATTTTTACTGTTTTGATGCTTTGTTTTAGATGGACGTCAGACTCACCTTTGTTTCCTCCCTGAAGTAGCCTTGCAACCACAGTGTGGTCCTCATCCAAATAATACTTGGACGTGTTGGCTGTATTCTGGTACAAAAGACCAGTGAAGCGGATAGTCCTTTGGGGATCCTCAAACAGGTTCATGTTCCCATCAAGAAACACTGGTACACACACAAATGATCTTACATTGCAAAAGGTTAAACGATAAAAGGTTAAAGCTAGGCATACACGCATCTACATTTTTTATCGTAATGTTTCGGCTCGATTCGCAGATCCTGCGCACCCATATGGTTCGACTAGTCACTTTTTTGCAACATGGACCAAACTATATTGAAGCATTGCCAGTAGATACCGCATTATGTGTCGTTTATTTCACATATAACGACAGTAGCAACACATCTATCGACTACAGTAACACTGTATGGTCTACACAGCGTACGAAGTTGACTCAAAACAGCACTAAAGTGCTTAAAAATGTAAAATATCGCAGCAGCACTTACAGTCTTTGCACTGAGCAGCCATCTTGAATCCGAAACTCTCCGAGAAACGGGAGCGCGCGTGTCGTCACTTCCGGCTTCGAAATTTGACTCGGATCTCCGAACGCAAACGGAATGCACTACTTGTCCCACTGACCAGGGAAGGTATGCAAGTAAAATAACTTGACCACGGATTTGTCGCCGATTTTGGGCATAATGTCTCAAAAACCCTAGTCACGAGATTTCTTGTATTCATTAGAACAGAAGTAAACAGTACTTTCACCATTAAAAACACAAGTTTGCCAAGTTATTTCATATCTGGACCGATCATCGAAGATCATATTTTGTACCAACAGTATATTTGAACATATCAGGAAATAAGATACTAAGGTGTTTCTCATCCCTGCTACTTATAAAATTCATAATTTAGACTGGGAAAAAAAAACAAACAAAACTGTCGTTATTTCAACATGCTTAATTTCATTCCAATAGTTGAAAATTATTAGCTTATTTACTTAAATTTAACCATCTTATTCGTGTTTATGGTTGAACCTATTTTATACAGGTTAAACTGAATAAATAATTCACATTCACGTAGAGACATTATTTACATTGCGGCAACATTAAATATTTTGCATGATCAGTTACTCAAATATTTTAAGATGATTCAAAACTTCCAACGTTTTATTTGTTCAGCGTAGAATCTAGTTTAGTTTAATACAATATTGTCTTCATGGTCCTTCCTGCTAATGTGAGTTCACTCGTATAACTTAGGAATTGCCCAAAACTTGAAAACTCTGTAAAGCAATAGCTGGTCAAAATAAGTATGAAGGGACCGTTGCAGATTTCAATCCAAATACAGCATTAATCGTGGGTTATATAATTTGGTATGTACACGGAATGCAGGAAAGGAGAACCGGGAGGAGGCTTTTAATTTCCCCTGTAATTGAGAGTATTTTCCCTGAGATGTCTAAAGTCAAATAGTTAACCGGATATTCTGGAAAATGTTGAATCTTCACAACCATCAGCTAATTTGGAGAAATGAAAACCGAGGAATGGGTGAACGTGGACGAAGATGTTGATGCTGCTTCGTTTTCAGATGACAAGCAATTTAGGTTGTTTTCAGTCTTGAAAAGCTCATTGGAAAAGGAGACTTAGTGGAGGACTTTTTATCCATTTGATCAAACAAATATCACTGATCAGATAAATATATTTATTCAAATATATTTATTTAGTCATTAAAGGACACTGTGTGAAAACACTGTTCTCAGTTAAAGGGCAGGAATTACTGAGACTGGACTGGTACACAACTTCATAATGCACTTTTGGTCTTTGCTTTTACATAGATAAGATTTAATAATGATTTAAGTAGTTTTGGATTTATTTCAATACAAATCTGATATAAACATAGAAGGGTCCCATGACTGAACACAAGATTCACAGGAAACCATAGTGGTAATATTGTTAACATCATCTTCTTACCTGATAGTATTGAAATTGACGTTGAAATTCTATAACTGCCCATTCGAAAGTCTTACATGAAAATATAAGATCATATATGAATCATATATGAAAGGGGCCATAATCATGTATGCAAAGTGGTACTCACATAAGAACCAGAAGGTTTTTTCTGTATGTGACCTGGAACAGTGCTCAGCAGGAGGATGTTTTTACTTCTTTTATGCTTAACACATCGAACTTTGGCTTTAATACCTTTAACTGCCAGTAATGACTACAGTTGATTTAAGTTTAAACCAGGGTAAGGATTCCTGTTCCTCAGCTTGCGTGGCTGAGGATAAGCCCGATTGTGGGTCTTGTTCCTATGGAGCCGCACTTTGTTAGGATAGTGTTACTGGTAGGGCTGCTCTGTAGTGCTTACAGATCTGCAGGTCCTGCGAGGAGAGCAAAAAATAACAATGAGGCACTTGGAAACTTTATGACTTTAGACTGGAAGTATGTCAGATATTTTCTGTCAAAAGTGGCTCAGTATATTGACCTTCTTTCTGTAGAAATTGACTAGAAAATATTTTTTAGCTGCAAATGACTAGGGGCCGATTAGATCTGGAATGGCTGTTTAGCTTTAAGTAGACTGGAAAAGAGTGCAAAGATGTGAAAAAAACTGAATGCAGATAGTTTCCTAGGGTGTGTGCAGACAAGCATAGAAGAATCATTCAATTTTAATTTTAACAAATGTCCAAAAAAGTTTCTGCATCACAGGTTTTGATTTTGTTGAATTTTGGCATGTGAATCACACACGTATTTACTATTACAGCTAAGGAAGCTCAAGTACTTTTTCCACTATATACTTTCTGAGTTTTCCAGCAAGCCATGTAGCAATAATAGTAAAATCATTACAGGAAAACTCTGAATTATCAGTTTTTTGCTACCCAGGGTGTAGAATAGACACCATACATAAAGGGATTTTTTTAAATAAAAATATTTCTGAACTGAAATATGTGTAATTCAAATTGCAAATTTAATCAAAATTAAAAATGATGATGCAAATTCGATTTGCTGAATTAAAATGGAAGGACTGGGATACAAAACTAAAGAAAACTACTTCAGATGGTAACGAAAATTCTGTGCGGACCAGGAATTCAAATTTAAGATGGGTCTTATAACTTTTTAAGTTGAAGAAAATGAGGGATATAATTAATGTGACATTTGAATACTGTACAGGTTCAGTCTAATGCATTGAAAGAAAAAAAAATATATATATATATATATATATGCCACATTTCGTAGTTAATTAAAGGTTAGATGAAGGGACAGTCTCAAATCTCAGACCAGCACTGTTCTTAACATTATTAACATTATTAAGATTATTAACACTGTTTATTCTGTCAATGAAATCCAAATCATACATTGTATAGTGAACATAGTTTGGTGATTATTATACTCTTTTAACTGTTACAATATTGTGCTATTGCAATGCTGCATGCAGTTTTCTCTCAGTTTATTCTGCTTTGACAGGAAATGGGACATGACAAGGGCACTAAGCTGGCACTAAAGCTGTCACTGTGGTCAGTTCCCGTGACAAGGGGCAGCATTTGGCAACCTAAGAGCTGTACGGCATAATTATTGTTACTTGCACTATGCATTAGGAAGCTTACTTGTTGACATTCATGCCAAGGATGCTTTTAACTGGCATGCTCTTTGGCCCCGGTGAAGGGCGGAATATGCCTCTCTCATTTGTGGCTGATTGGCCTTTTGGCTTTCTGGTGATATAAGGATCTGCAGCATGCAAAGGATAGGCACCAAAAGTGCCTGCTTTCATGCCCCCGCTCTAAAATGAGACGAAAATAAAATGAGCCGTGGGAATAACGTCCTTACAGTCAACACCATCATACATCATCACACTCACCTTTTTGCTTGGGGAGCTTGGTTTGAATGGAACCGTAAAGTTCATCTTCATATCCATTGTTTTTACTGGTGGTAAAGGTCCATCAGGCTTATAAGGATTTCTCTCAAAGTACTCTTTGGGATGGAGATTTAAGCGGAAGACTCCACCCTTCATCTTGGCTCTGTTAGCTAGCATTTCTTTCTAGAGGAAAAAAAAGAAAAGTTTCCAGGAACAAGCAATAACCAAGGTAGAGATAGCATCAGAACATCGAGGATCACAAATTTTCTGGGCAGACGTTCGGGACTTACCTTAAACATTTCTCTTGGTCTGTCATAGGGGTCTGCAGAGTGGGACTCAAATCTGGAGAGAGTGACATTTGGATATCTAAAGAAAATTAAAAATAAATTTTCCAAAATGTCTCAATAACAAATGTAATAAAATAAAAGCAAAAGTGCACTTTTATTATAGATGTTAAATTCACTGTTTCACACATACCCATATCCACTTCCCTTTTTTGCTGGGTTTGTTAAAATATTCTTCCCTGGTGATTTGTAGAGCTTTTTAGGAATGTGCACTGCACTCATGGCTGTGATGGGTCCTCCCACAGTCCCGTAGTAACTGCCAACCCCTGACCTTCAACACAGCAAGTCTTTCATGTGCAAAATATGTACTTCTGTGTTACAAAAAGTTACATTTCATAATTTAATACAACTATAATAAATGTCATAACTTTAATATGTTATACTATAACTATAAGCTTTGAATAGTTTTTGCAGTTTTTGACTGCCTAAGACTTTTGCACAGTACTGTTTGTTAATGGATGTTTAAATGATCTTCAAATTGGTGTAAAACTATGTTACTGTGCCTGTTAGCTTAGCCATTTCAAAGCCTCTGCTAAAATCACTCCAGTATTTGCAAGAATCATACAATACGCTCATGTATTTTTTGACTTGACTACTAGTACACCTTGTACATCAATTTCATATTGATGTTTTTAACTAATAAAATTAATCAATTAAATGAGCTGGTAGTGAAATGGACTCCCTGAGGGGAGGTTTGGGGACCCGTGTGGTTTTCATCTAGCCATCCATCTAGGTATCAGTAACTTTTAGGAGAACA
>JAODKM010000016.1:13145032-13155109 GCA_026780845.1 Petrocephalus sullivani | reverse complement strand
ATTACCGATTTAGCTCAGCTAGCCTCTCCTCATGTGACATTCCTCCAAGACCAGGAATCATTCACTCCAGCGTTTACAATGAGCTCTCACTAGTGCTGTGATAGGTGCGACCTGACATTTGCAGCAAGCTACAATTTAAACCTGAGGCTTGCCATGAAAATGCCTCCGTTATGTGACTCTCCTGTGTGCAGTGCTAACTCATTACAGGTGGCAGGGGGGCTCAGTGTGTAGCACCATTTCTTCAGCACCTCTGGGGCTGGGGGTCTGAATCCCAGCACTACACTTTGAATGTGGAGTTAGCATGTACCCCCCATTTTGCCTGGGGCGTCATCGGGGTGCGCTTTGTGCTGCAGCCCCCCGAGACCCTGACCAAGGTAAGTGGTTGGAAAATACTGTAGATGGATGTTACTGGTGCCGAGACGGGTACATCCTGCCATTTGCAGTAAGCTGCAGTTTCCACTTCCACTCCGCCATGAAATATTTAAACTCCCTCTGTTTTGTGGTGCAATATGTACTCATTACCAAAGCTGCCATTACATTTTGCCTCTAAGCTAAACTGAATTCAATACTTGTCAGACTCAAATGTGTTTTATCTGATGCTATATTATTAAAAGCTTAGGTGCCCAGCTCCTCTTAAATTGCTTTATATAACGTATGTGGTATATAATGTGAATGAGAAGAAGGAAGCATTTTAATAGGTCCTGCCAGGTAGCCGCATTGGCTGCAGGGAAGTGACATAGGACTCACCTTATCATTCCTCCGTCTAGAAATGTCCCTTTTATTTATGTATTTATTTATTTATTTATTTATTTTATAAAAAATAAAGGATCCATCTTACTCTTTTTCCTGAAATCCAGCATGTTTTCAGCTGTTCCACAAAAAAACAGTGCAATTTTACCCTCGTTTTCTCAGAGAAGCCTGCAAAAACACTAAACTAGGTATCAAAATAAGGCTTGGAAAGAGTTTTTCTGGTGGTCTGTTGCGAAGTCCCATAATCAGCAGTGAAAACCCTCCACGGAGATGAAAATGAGCTCCCCACTCATCAGCTCAGGGGTACCCCAATAGCCATAACCACCAAAAAAAACACTAAAGATAATGTCTTGAACTTTTTGTGTCTTCATTTGGTATCAAAATGTTCTGACTTATCAAATCTAACCTGGCCCAATTTTCGATTGCTCCCTGCTGATACCAAATTTAAACTGAAAAGTGCAGAATATATTCTTACGGTCTCTTTTCCCCACTGCTGGGGAGAAAGGTCTTCCCCAAATTCCTCTTTGCCTGCTGCATCCTGTACTGTCTGCGGAGCTTCAGGGGATCGCTGAAGGCTTCCCCCTCGAAAACTCTCGCGAACTGACCGTCAAAGTAGCCAACTTGAAGTCCACACTTCGTCTTTGGCACCCCAGCCAGCATTTGTCTATTCTTTTGGGCGGACTCATTGAAGGGTCCTTTAAAAACAAAACTGATTAATTAATGCGACCCCGAGCAAAGAATAAAGCCATGTTATATTCCTGCATTGCTGCCACTCGATCCCGTTATGCACTCCTCCAAACATTTGGGCAGTAATATTACTTTAAATGTTCGTCATATACAGTACAACTGAACTTACTGTAAGTAACAGGGACGTATTTGTCCCCTACGCTGATGTAGCTCATCTCTTTAAAGAGTCCAATCCTCTCCATGTCAGACTTCCCCTCTTGAGCCATGCTTTGAAATGGACCGAGGGACTGAACTTGGAGTGAAGAGGGCAGCTGCTAATATTCTGAAGAAACAACAAGAACTATTAGGTTAATCTATTAATTACAGCATTTGCTTTTTTGTAACCAATTTCTAAACCTACTTCTATAGGCACGTAAAAAAAGACCAACAATCAATTCAAATCGTCATTTTTTAAATATTAAGAAAAAATACTGTTTAAATATTTGAATACACCTTGTTTTTTTTTCTCTAGCGTACATCGATGTCAATTTAAAAAAAAAATATATATATAATTCAATTAGCGATATACTTCAGGGAGCTCGCGCTATATCATTAAATGATTAGACATTTCGGATTATTCTCACCAAGTCTCGTGGCTGCGGCAGCATGCGCAAACATTTAAGTTCCTTTAAACTATGTGTACGGCTGGTTACCTTGGAGTCCGGACGGATCCTTACCAAAGGTTTGGCGAAGGTGGCATTGCGTAATATTTCAGTACATGTAAGTGCGCTTTTCTTACATATATTTCGCTGTAATTTTTAGGGATGCTTCTGAAAACGGTGACTTTTTAATAAGGTGTGTTATTAACATTTAGTCGACATTACCTGTGGTTGCGATCTCATAGAAGATAACTGCCTAGCGCAAAGGCTGCATGCCGGAGAATGTAGTCCTTTTTTTGGGGGGGGGGGGGGGGCGTTTTACACCATCAAACGGTCAGGTACATTTGGAAAACAACATAATTTAGCATAAAATTATACTTTATCGTATGTTTATAAATCTATAACCTTAACACTTTGTCAGCTATAAACCTTCTGTAGTAATAGCATATCCGATATAGAGCCATTTTTTTTTGTTATTAGTTATTTATTCAGTTCTTAGTTTAGTTATTAATCAGCTTATTGCTGATTATTATTCTCTGTTCCCAGTAGCTTGTAAAACTATCTTTAAGTGACAATAACTTAATTTTCTGTGTACCTTACTCAGCCATGCCTTTTTGGGCCTTGCTTTGTGCACTGCGGTACAGTCATGCTGGAACAGAAAAGGATCTTCCCTAAAGTTAGAAGCATAGAATTGTCCAAAATGTCTTGGCATGCATAAAGACATATTTTTGATGCCGAAGAACTTGACTAGCCTGTACAGAGCCCTATCTCAGCCCCATCGAATACCTTTGGGATGAATTAGAGCGGAGATTGCTTGGCTAAATGTAAATGAATGAAGATAGTCAATTTAAAGTGGGCTACCTTAAATCCGACAAGCTAGCCGGATAAGCAAGAAAGACTGCATGGTGATACAGGCCCCAGGACATGGTTGCAAAACAAACCCATTTGACTGTTGGTGTGAGGGGTTTCTTGTGATACGTTTGTTCAGATACGCGTTCTAATTCACTCTCTAGCCTAGTTGCTCCTTTTCAGCTTCAGTTGGAGGTGAAGCATAAGTAGTTCATAATCTTTTTCACAAGCTTCTCTAAGTCGCATCTTTGCTATTTAAATTAAGCTCTGGTGACTGCAACATATAAAGACGATGCTTTGTATGGAGAGTGAAGAGGGGCTTGGATGAGGAGGAGATGACTACATGATAATATTTATAGACCAGGGAAGTTTCCCCAGCAAGAAAATTACCCAGCTGGGGGGTGGGGTCAATGAGTTATGTTTTTAGTCTGGAGGTTGGCCACTTTGTGACTGACCTAGATCCAGCCTCTATAAATACAAAGATTTAGAAACACCAGGTTTATTTACACGTTTAACATAAGCTTTTCAATACAGCAAGTAAAATAAGAAATATTTTCAATAGACAATTGTCAAAAAACTTGAACACAGCCCCCTTCCCCTTTTTGTGCAGTGCTTTTACAAATTACTCTACCTGTACCTGTTAGCTTCACCTGGTAAATATAAGTGTATTTCACTTTTTTTTAACATTTTTAACAGCTACAGAGCTATTTGTAGTAATTTGATAATTCAGCCTTTGTTACATTTTATTTGAGAGGCTTTAGAAACCAGACAATGCTGCCTTTTCAGTTTATGCTGAAAAGTGTCATTTGGGGTAATGTTCCCATGAGTAAAAATGAACAAGAAGTATACGCTTTTGCTATTTATTGCTTATAAATGTTTAACTTAAAAAAAAAAAAATCCTAAATCAACAATAAAATAGGTCACAATTTAACATTAAGTATTGCACAGTAAAGCTTTTCTTTTAATGGTCACAATAAACAGGGAGAGACCACATTGAGGGGTTTGTTTACACTTCATTACAGCACAACACTCATCATTTCACAACTATTCACAAGAGATAAAGTATATCCAGCAAAAGCAGAACCGGTTCTGGCTGACAGCACTGGATATTGGCAGTTAAGCCGGTTCTTCAAAACCCTACCGACGGATGGGGGAAAACAACGGTAAACGAAAAAATCCCAGCGCACCCAAACGCCACCCCTCTGTTTCAGAGCACTGAATAAGCAAGTTCAGGCGATGCCCTGAAGGACAGTGGGAGCTCGTTACTTTTTCCACTTCACAGAGCCCAGGTCACTGTATCGGTCTTGCTGAGCGTCTCGTTCGGATTGTGCGATCGTTCAGATTTGGCTGAATTCTTCCCTCAGCTCAGGACAAAGTTCTTTCAGGATGATTTCCAACAGGACCTAAAACAGTAAAGTGCCACAGTTTATATCTTCGTATCACTATTCCGTACTGACATACTTTTCAGCGATGTCGAGTATGTGGGCGAGAATATATAAAACGACAAGGGGAAATCCCACATGTGACCACCAGGTGGCAGGATAGCACAAGAAAACAACAAGAACAGAACAACATTTACATTTTAATTTGTTATTACATAATTTGTACAACAAGCATTACATTAATACTTACCTTTATTTTAAAAGGCCCAATTTTTAACCAAGGAGGTTAAACATAACCCATTAGTGTTACACTATATAACCAGGAGCAGAATTAAGAAAAAACACTCTACATTAGATTCTTACTCCAGATTCACAAATATATGCATGCTCACAGGAATATGAAGTTTACTTTGCAGGTATGATGAGAAAAGCATTCTGACAATGTTAGATAATGGAACTCACATAGAGAAGATGCTTGTTGGCTTTGGTCTCCTGAAGAGCACTGAAGATCTTGATGATCCCATACCTGGCATTCTGTTGTCCAACCAGGCTTTGAAGTGCATCTAGTAATGAGAGTTTGTTACAATGTTAATATTTCCTCCCCTGACTGAATTAAACTCATGGAATACGCAAGCAGAGGGCATAAGGAAGGCCAAGATGTACCTGGGATGTTCTCCAGCAATTTCTGCTGGGCTCTCTCTTTGGTTGCCCTTCGCTCCGAGTCCGACCGAGCCTTGCTCTGGGCGGCCAGTTTCCCATTGGGCCAGAAGGCATCCCGGAAAACAGTGATGTAATACACAAGCATCTGCTCACTGAATATCCAACTGACAGTGTCTCGAATCTGCCTGTGAAAAATAACAGGGCTTTGAGCTTTAAGAAACCAACATATGACCACATTTGGATGCCAGAGTTTTCAGAAGCCTTTTTCAAGCGACTTGAAAATCCCTGAAAATTGTAACACTTTAACGAATTAATATAGTTTTATATACCGTTTTGGAAACTGTTTCACAAAACACTCCAATTAGTTCCTTAACTTCTGTTTACTCATCCTCCTACACAATTAGTATTCTGATATTAGCATAATAGTAACAGTTTCCACAACAATGAATTTACAAGGCCATAATTAAACTGTCATTGATTTTTCTGGCAGGGCCTGAATAGGATTTTGTCAAGGTACTGAGATTAAGACCCCTATTCAACTGATGAATATCACTGGACTTTTAATGACTAGAGTGAGTCACAGTCTTAAAGGGCATTAAATGACTCAAATGTAACATGCCATTTAATTTGTTCTTTACAAAAAATGTAACAAAAGCAGAAGGATTTTCCTGCCCAAAACAACCTTCTTAAAACGTGATACGCGGGTCAAATCTCAGAATGCAACTGGTTTTCCATTTCTGCCAGTAAACGGGGCAAAAGACTAGCCATCGTCTTCTTGTCAAGTGACTAATACGCTGTGACAGCTACTCTCCATTAGCTAACCGAAAGTGCATCCAGCACAGGCAGGGCAGGCGGGAGGAAGCATGCAATAGCATGACAACTGTCTGCACGGCACTTCTCAAATGTGACATTTCCAACCATGCTGTTACTTGCCAATAATAAAGGACGTTCACCTTTTCCATCATGGCTATTGCTGACGTTCAGTCCATATTTCTTATATGCTAACATTTGGTATGGCCCAGAAAAAAGGGCAAACAATGTTCAGTGGGTTGTTTTGAGGTGTGTCTGTTTAAATAAGAGCTCAGAAAGCACCCGGCTTTAGCTAGGGAACAGTAATAAGCTGCTTGTTATCATTATTATCATTACCGTATTCCATCTTTTTGTTATAGTTTTGTTCTTTTCTTTTCTTTCTTTAAACTCAGAGAGACAATGCTTACTTGTTTATCGTCCGTCCAAAGGTCACTTGGACTAGTGCAATTAGTGTCTTCCGGACCCATTTAAACACTGTAATACAGAGAGAGTTAAACTTTAGCTACTGTACTGTTAAAAGGTCTACAGATATACCACAATAAAAATAAACTCAATAAAAGCAAAAGGATAGTGAACCAGGCATCGTAAAGAATACTGCCGATACCCTTTCAGAAGGATACTATTATGGGATGATGTCAAACAGACCCATTTGACACAGGAACTTGGCATCAAATGAAAGAAATGTTTTTGTACTTTGTTCCCTTTCCAGTGACACACGCATACATAGGCTTGGGAGCGAGAAACACACAATCCACAGAAACATAACAGAGCTAACTTGGCCGGGAAAAAAGGAAATTAGATCAAACTGCTGTGATGGGCCAAGGACACAAGGAACTAAACGAGGTGACACTGGGAATCCGGAGTGCAACGCTACTGCCTGTGCTACCTGGGGGCCAAACCAACAGAAAAGTAAATTATATCAACACAGAATTAGAGAAAAGTGAAGTCGGATAACCTCAACCAGCTGACTTTCCCTCCTGAGATGGCTGGCATCCCCTCATGTTAAACAGACATCAGAGTAATTCAGTGGCTATTTAATGATTCAGAAATACATGCCTGTAATTATAATATATACATATGCTTTAAATAAGGTTGGGAGAACAAAACCAAGTGGTAAAATATGAGTTAAAAAAGCACTTTTAAATTTAAATTTGAAGCAGTACAATGCCATACACTTCTGTATGCAAGATGACCTTTAGAAGTTGCATTTATTGTAGCACATGTGTAGAAGAAGCAGAGAAGAAAAGTGTCTCCAAGAATAGACCTGGTACTCTGGGTTACCTGCAAAGCAGAAGCAGGCACTAGCCACGAGGGGAGCTGTACACTACTATCCAAGCGGGCTCAGTCACATCTTTCCCGGAGAAGAAACTGAGATGAGTTTTGAAGATGACAGCAGCAAATTAGCATTATACAAGATGGCCTGATACAAGTTACAGCTTATTTCCATCTATCTTTCTGTAGTTTGCATCTTCTCCAGTATCTCGGTGGTAATACACAGGGAAATCCCAGCTTACAACTTCATACCAGCTGGAGTACAAAGTCCTTCACCATCATATTATCTTCTTAGATCTATGCATGCAGATTATATCTCCGCTCGGTTTTACTAATTAGTAATTCAGCTCTAAACAAAAAAGTATAGCAAGCAAACAAATTTTGCTTTAAATCTATTTCATAAGATGCAGATACAAAAAGTTCAACACAACTACAGTGGATATAAAAAATGCACGGTTACAATGCCAGGTTTTTGTCATGTAAAAATGAGACCATGATAAATCATTTAAAAACTTTTCCCACCTTTATTGTGACCTATAACCTGCACAATTCAATTGTTTGAAAAACAAATATGTTAGGGGAAAAATATAAAAAAGATACAATAAGCTGGTTGTATAAGTGTGCACACCTTTAAAGTAATACTTAATTGCAGCACCTTTTGATTTAATTACAGCATTCAGTCTTTTTGGGTACACTCCTGTCAAATCAAATCAAATCAAATTCAAGTTTTATTTGTCACATACACAATCATACATAGTATGACATGCAGTGAAATGTACTAGCGGTTCTCGAGCCCAAGAATTACAGAAGTCAAAGTAAGAGATAAATAATAAAAATGAAATGTAATAAATATAAAATGTAAGGATACAAAATGTAAACTGTAAGAATAGAACAGAATAGAATCAAATTAACCAAAAATGTCTTAGTATGGTTTTTCTGACATTTATTTACTCCAAATTGGTGCCCTGAGCAAGGTCCCCAAGCACTGCTCCCCGGGCGCTCACATAGCTGCCCACTGCTGTGTCACAATGTCACATGGGTTAAATGCAGAGAACACAGTTGTGTGCTGTGGTGCGTCTACAATGACGATCAATTGCTTTCACTTTATTTATTAAAAAAATTGCCCAACTCTATAGTGTGTGAGTGTCCAGTGATGGACTGCCATCCCATCCAAGGAGGCCCCCTGCCTTATGCCCTATACTACCTGAGGTAGCTGTAGATATACAGGCTTGTGACCTTGACCAGGACAAGCAATTGAAAGATAGATGGTTGGGTGAATGGTCAGTAATGGGAGCTGTTATAGTTTTTAAAAGATGTGACACCTACTACAATTGGCTAATGATTAATTCAGCCGAAGACACCTGCAGAGAAGCCCCAAGGTCAGTACTGTCAAACCTCACTGCCACTTATCATTACTGCGCATCATTTTAAAGTGTGCTTGTTGGAGCACGTCACATTTCTCCACAAACTTTTTCTGCACCATTTACCATTTTGGTGACAGCACAGATTACTGGGGAAGTTGAGGGGTACAAACGAGAGTGGGCTTTTAAAATAGCACAGGATAGGAATGCTGTCCCCACGAGTGCCAGACTGACAGCATAGAACTGAACACGTTAGATGGATGGATGGACACAGATGGCAGAGATATTTTCAGTGCCAATATAACTGAGACTCCATTAAGCACAAAACAAATGGGAAAAATCCCGTCTTATCCCTTTCCCCGGGTAACAGTATCTTCAGAAAACAAAGCACTGGCTTTCTGCATGCTTTCCCTCAAACACAGTGCATGTGCAAACATCACCAAGGCTTTAGATTAGGGACGAAACACCTGTGCAGACGCCGGTCTTTCGGTACTATACGTTTGCTTACACCCACAACTCAGTAAGCAGATTATTAGTGCGCCTAAAATATTAAGGAGAGGCACATTATGACCCCCAAAAGTTAGTAATCTGTATAAATTCTGCGTATCCTTGTGTATATTTGGTTAGTGGAGCACAGCACATGCTACCGTTTTGGTGCCCTTTATTATAATTCCTTTTTGAAGGAGTGGCTGGCCCTCAGAGGCCCCTAAGCTGGTGAGAGTATACTTACTGCCGCGAAGCTCGAAGATCTCCCCCACGAGCATGAAGAAGGGCTCCGCCAAGGCGTCCTTCTTCCCATCGAGCTCATCCCCGTAGTCCGAGAGGTCACTGTCCTCGTCCGTCTCCTCCTGGGGGTAGGATGCAGGGCAAGCCGTAAAGTGTCCAACCTGCTGCTCCATCACACACTCAAACATGTTTATCTGCACAGACTTCAGAGCACTATTACTATGCTCTCACCATAAAACAAAGGAGATTGTAGAGGCCAACATGCGGAACGGAAATGTCGGGACTCTGGTGTGACCCTGACTCGATATGACCGCAGTTACACTCCTTTTCTAATGCTTTTTGACTCGATGCTCATTGTAAATCAACATCATTCATGAGTTTTTGAGATATTTGGAGGAAAAATAAGCCACCAAATCTCAGCACCAGTGAGAACATTTCCTTAGATCAGGGGAGTCATATCTGACTGTTTTTCCTTTGTAAGTGTTCGGGTTTGCAGTTACCACATCGTGGGGACCAGACGCCCCACAATCTGATACTGTTTAGCTTGTGGAGAAATTGTTCTGGTCCCCACAATATAAACCTCAATTTTTATAAAGATCTGTGACGACAATTAAAAATCAAAAACATCTTAAAGTGCTGTGCTGTGTTTGGTTACTTACAGTTAGGGTTAGGGCTGGGTAACAGTTAGGGTTATCATCGTTAGGGTTAGGGTTATGCCCATAGAAGTGAATGGAGAGTCACCACAATGGCAGGAAAACAAACTACTGGTGTGTGTGTGGGTTATGTTTATATTTTATATAAAAACTTTTGTATTTCGTTAGATTACTTTTGGTTAAGGTTAGGGCTGGGTAAGGGTTCAGGTTGTCATTGTTAAGATTATGGATTTTCCCACAGAAATGAATGGATGGTCCGCATGTAGATATGAGTAAAAACATGTGTGTA
>JAODKM010000016.1:13104404-13121013 GCA_026780845.1 Petrocephalus sullivani | reverse complement strand
AGTCCAGTCCCAAGAATGAGGTGACATTGTGGAGATGGACTATGATCTTGAACATCATCGGGGCGACCTTCAAGGGCTGGGATGGAGGTCTTATATATTCACTGATGCATTTATTGTTGGACTCTGGCTTCTCTTCTGCAATAAGTAGGTCATGCTGCTACATTGTGCATTCTCTAGGAGTACCATCAGCATCAAGCTTATTGCCACAAATCCCTCTCAGGAACCACAGGAAGACACGTGGGCTAGAACTGCTTTCAGATTAAAGTGCATTTTGAAACATTTCATGTAAAATGGTAATTATGTATTGAGCTATAATGAGCAGGCATGGCTAAACAAGTTGATTTCTTTTTGGTTTTTTTGCAAATTGGAGAAAAAGGTGAAGCATTTAATACACACAGCAGCATATCCATATCAAGGTAGACCTGTATGTGCAGGACAGATCTTGTGGCATTGAATGAAGCGGGATTAAATTAAGATAGAAGATACATAAATTACCTGATGTCGGTGATAACAAGAAAGACAGCAGCGCAAACTATCGACAAACTCGGGGAAGGAGGTTAGTGACACTTACCATTAATTTACTCAATAGGTCCAACAAGTGCGTCGAATGGCTCTTCCAAGTGTCAAAGGCGGTAGCTTTGGGGGGGCTGCTCCCGGCCAGGAAGCCGAGGCTCCCGGCGAGCAGGCAGAGCAGCGCGAAGGACACGTAAAGGGAGAGCTTGAGGAAGAGAGATGTCAGCGTCAGCCCCCCGTCCAGCAAGTGGAAAAGTGCGGCTATGAGGAGTCCGGAGCAGACGGGGGGTAGGATGCGCCCGCAGGAGCAGAAGGGAGCGCCGCTGGGCGCCGAGCCTCCGGCACCGCCGCTTCTGCTGCCGTCACGATGCATTCTTTTTTTAAGGACATTTCCCCAGGAGCGACACCAAGGCAGCCGTCACCCCCCTTCTTTGCTCTTCGCTCCTTGGGATGTTCGCGATTAAAAGAGCGCTAATCGATTACGAGCGGCGACTCGACTCCGGGTGGCGCGCGGCGGCTTCGGCTCGCGGACCCGGCTCACTCTGCAGCCTCGTGCCCCCTCGCCGCGCACAGACACTTTTATTCATTTATTTGTGATGCTTGGGTTGCGCAATTTCTCGCAGCCGGCGAATATCTCGGTCAGCCGATTTTTTTTTTCCCCTGGGGAATGAGCGAGCAAATCCTCTAAAGTGAACGCGAAGTGGCGAGATACTATGCAATTCGCAACACTATCCTTAATACCATTCCTAATTCCTATTTCCTATTCCTATGTGTGGCACTCAGAATCATACACAGAATTCTTGATAAGACCCGGTCTAGTTTTCGTTTTATTTTCGGGTCGCTAACCATCAATCTAGTCAAATAAGCAACTATCCAACCGCTATCTTTTCTGTTATTTAAAATATATTATATGCCGCTAGTTCGGCATCTAGCTAAAGTATTCGCATTCTCTTTTGCAGTTTAGCTAATTAAAAAGAAAAAAAAAACATCATGCATCTAAACTAGCCCGTTCTCCAGCGTAGCCCAGCAGCGGTGTTGACGAGAAGCGCGTTCGGCAGTCCTCGGCTCGGCTCGGAGCGCCTCGCCCCCTCATTCCGGAGTTTCCTGTCCGACTCCCCAGCCAAACGAGACCGAGCTCGCCTCCGTGCACGTGGGAGGCGTCGGCCAATCGGCGCCCGCAGCGCGAGCGGCGTTTCTTCGCCTGTTGTCACGTCAGCGGGCGAGCTGCTGTACTGAGGCGCCCTCCTTCCCGGTAGGTGGCGCTATGCTTAGTTAGCCGTCATTTACGTCGACGGGACGGCAAAAGGAAAGCAAGCGGTTTGTGTTTTATATTTTGTATAGCGTCAAAAGCTAACTTTTATCGCTGGTAATTTAGCGGAAAAAAACCATTTGATATTAATTAAAGGTTTGGCGGGCGTATTTATTAATGAGTTAACAGGTCGACGGCCCGGGTTTTGTGCGCCTGACGTAGACGTAATTCAAATTTATTCGCGGTAACCGAAATAAAGCGGAGCGATTCCGTCGCAGGGTTCGACTTGGGGGGTTATTCCGTAACTAACTAACTAAGCAAGTAGTAGTAACTAAGTTGACATACACGGGTGTAGTTTCTCTATGTGTTTGGTCAAAGGTTCAGGTCAAAAATCGTAACAGTGTCACAAACATATAAGCAAGAAAATCCAAGTCTTGGTGACGTTTGGAGAATCATTTCGCTTTTTTAGTTACTAGAATTGACACTGATGAGCTGATGGAGCAATTTAAGTGAAAAGAAAATTTTAAGAAAGTAAGCATGTCTTTATTTCGTCGTGCTGTTACAATTAAGAGACGTCTGTTTTCTCTAATCGCAGGTTACGGGGCTGATGTGACGGGCGGCTAAACATACAAAATGAGGTATATTTGTCGTTTCGATCATTTGTATTCCCAAGTTAAAGCGTGTCGCTTTTAATGTTTTCCCCGTTTTCCATGTTAAATCAGCTCAAAAAACCGAGTTGGAGCCACGCCGAAGAACATTGGCGGGCAACTGAAGGTTAGGCTGTTTCGACTTCTCTGTTAAAAGAGCAATCTAAGCAATCTTTGGAGACGCGTGTTGTATCGAAAATGTAGCAACATTGTATTATTCGAACTATATAAAGAAGCAGGTAAAGTTGGCAGTCAGCGTGGACTTGAACACCACCTCCAGCTGCTTAACGGGGAAACAGCAAGCTAAGAAATGACTTGTTTGCGTCAGCTGGCATTCAGCTACAGAAAAGGGCGTAGCACCAACTATATTGTATGCAGGTTAATGTGTTTAATGGATGTACATTAAATCATTACGTATTTGTTCAGCTTATAAGTAAATATGAAAACTGTATTGAAAGACTGACTGCTAAGATCACATTTCAGTTATTACAATTTTTTTCTGAGTTACTGTATACATTGTATTACCCCTAAGCACAGCATTGCTTTTGGAACATAAGGTTACTACCCCCCCCCCCCCCACGTTATCGTTTAACCCCATTTTCTTTGTCTTCAGGGTGGCACAAAGAAGAAGCAAGTGTTCTCACCCCCGAACATCTCTTCCATCGAGAAGGCCAGCTTTTTAGATGACAACGATACAAGCTTCACGGGTGAGTAGGTTGGATTACATTTTATTTGCACGTGGCTTATGTTTATTGCAAAGAAGTTGTCAGATTTTAACAAAATGCCTAATTACTACAGTAGGAAACCCACTGCACAGCACTGCACTAGATGATGATCTCAGTCCTGCTCTGGAAACGATGACAAAGCCAAGGAAATGCTCAGTCAAGAGGAAGGCGGCCGACATCGGCACTGGCAAGTCTGCAAAGGGGACGCTAAAGGGGAACAGGAATCCCAGGAAAAAGGCTACCTCAGCCAAGGCAAGGTAGGGGACATGTTCATTCAGACCTTTTGACGTTTCCGTGACCATTTCTCTGGGAATAAACTACACTGTACCTCTCAGCTCCAAGATGACCAGTCAGAAGAGCAAGGTGCCAGCTGGGACACGGAGAGAGTCTGACGTTTCTGCATCATGTGGCACACTTTCTGAAGAGCAGAGTCTGGAAGAAGATGAATCTGTATGAGCATCTCTTGCATCTGCAAAGTGCCCTATGTATTGCTCTTTATACAGAGCCAGAACTTTGTAATTGAATGTATTCATTCTTATGGTTCAAATGTTCATTTTTCTGTATTTTTTTTTTTTTTTTTTAGTTTTATGGTCCCTGTCCTGTTCTGTGTATCACTGTCCTAGTGATTCTTTTGAAGTTATTTGCACTGAGTCAGCTCACAGTAGAAATATATTTGTTCTCCCTCTCAGGCACCCCCAGGCCCAGCGCTGGAGTCTGCCCACAAAAGCCGGGGGGGAGGCACAACAAAGGCCACCACTCCTGTTGTCCAAAAGAAGATGGCACCTGCTTTTTCTGAGTCCCATTCTACATCTAGCCTAGAGGTTTGCCACACACCTTTTGCACTTTGTAAAATTTTAAGTTATTTTCATAAATGGCGAAATATAAAAGAGTGATTGGAACCTTTTTAGAAATTCAGCTTGGTTCTCAAATATACTAAATATTTCAATTACATGTCATTCAGATGAATACCCCAGCTGGGTGAGCAATTGCTAAAACATATAATTTTTTGCCGATTTGGTTTGATCCTCAAACCATTGCTGGGTTTTATTTACCACGGTAATGCAATCTTCATGTAAATACTAAATGTACAGCAAATGTATTTAAGCCAAACATCTAACTGTTAAGTCTCAATACACAATGCTACGTAGCGGCAATTAAACTTTACTGTTCACCAATCCCTCAGCATGCACAAAAGGGCAGGAATTCTTTGCCAACCAATGTAGAAGGGAGGAGGTCTTCATCGGGGAGTTCAACAGTCAAGAGAAAGGTGACGAGCAAGAAGAGAAACCTTCTTTTTGGACCTTCAGGTAGTGACTCAAGTTTTTGGGATTCTTATTACTGAACTAAGAGCTTATCAGAATTAGAAATATTTGGTGTGCTTTTGGAATGAGTTGTTTGTTGACGAAGGTTCTCTCGTGAAGAATTTTGCTAGTTGTGCTTTAGTTGCAATGCTGTGGATTGTGTAGCGGTTCCCTAATTGTCCCGCAGATACCGACAAGCCGCCTAAGAAAGAGAAGCGAGGGAAAGGAGGCCAAAGGAGTGTCACTGACCTGGAGGTGGTGCTGGCGGCCTTTCAGGACTTTGTGTCGAATTCTGTGTAAGAGTCATGAGAACTACATGGGTGTTTGGGAATCGGTAGTGAAATGTGGTCACACATGCAGGTTTACATTAAAAACAATTACTTATAAATTGATCAGTAAATAATCACACAAAATGTTCATACCCCTTTTTCATTCAGAAAAACTCCGGAATCTGATGCAGTCACAAAGGTTGTAAATGCCTTCTCAAAGTCCTTTGAAAATCAACTCACTCAGCATGTAAGTGATGCTGGGTGCAGACTAATGAAAATTCCTTCTTTGAACATATATTCATTTTAAACATGCTGGCTACATTGAGTAGCAGTGGTTTAATTGAATTGACAGTTTTATGAAATGTTATTCACACTGCTGTTATTTTTTAGATCTCAGAGGTAAAAGAGTTAAACAGCTTGAAGAAACAAAATGTGAAGGTAAAGTCTATGTTTACAGGGCTGTTGGACTTTGCCCTCTACCATCTGGCAAACTGAAAATAACCGAAAATAAACTAGTGACCACTTATGCTTGTATCCTGCTAAACAATTGCTATTTTTATTTGATCTGTTCTGATTTTTAAAACATTAACTTTTGCATGATTAACAGGTACAATGGCAGTGTCTGATTCTATACCGGCACTTAATCAGTTTTTTCTTTTCATCCAGATCAATAGTGCTATAAACCAGAAGAGAGCCAGACTGCTAGAGGTGAAAAATGAACTGATAAAGTACGTCTCTGTGATTTGCGGAACTTACTTTTATTCTGTTTTATGCTGGGCCTGACTAGGGAACCGTCCCTCCCTTATGTCACTGAAGTTTACGTTCACACCTATTTTCCAACTGTGGAAGCATGAATGAACTGAAATGTGGTGGTTTTCCCCAGAAAAGAGATGGAGCTGAGGAAGCTCCAGAAGGAGCATTCCCAGCTGGGGGAGAGACTGGCAGACATCAGGACCAGCACTACATTTCTGGCGGGCTTGCAGGACCTACAGAAGAGCTACCTGGCACATAGGCAGAGCCACCCAAAGGAAGTGGAAGTGGTGAGGAAGTCATGGTTAGGGGTTTTTGCATTCGAGATTAACTCTATCCCGGCAATAACCTATAGTGGAGTACAAATCTAGGGCAGTGCTTTTAATTGCAATTGTCTTTTTCAGTATGGCCCCTCCAGCCTCCCGGCCTTTCTCTTTGATGCTCGCAGTGTGATGGGCGCAGAGCATCAGCTGCACATTATCAACCAGAAACTACAACAGGTCCTGGACCAGAGTAACCTTGTCACTATTGATTCTAATGAATGAGCCCGACAGCTCTTAAGTGGAGCTCCTATAATATCTCTGGCACAGGGCTCTCCCTGGAACTGCTCCTCATCTGAAAGCGTTCTGCCATTCCTTTCAGTTACTGTATGTATAATATAGACATTGACATGCAGATCATAGACCTTTAAAATGCTATGGACAATCAGGGCAGAGGAACTGGTTACGGTCTTACCCTTTGCTTGCGTCTTTGTCTCTTGTCTTTACTGTTAAGTAATCCAAATGACTAATGGTCTGCTACTGGAGGGAAAAAAAAACCTTTGTGCGTAAACAACAGTACAATGAATGTCAGCTGTGCTAATAGTCTCAAAACTGCTGAAGAAGCAAAGCTGGACAGCACCAAGGGGAAGCAGGAAATGTTTGTGTAAATAACTGTGCTGCTGTTTATCAAGATTTTTTTTTGTCTTTTCTGTTTATAAGAATATAAATATTAAGCTGTTATCAGATATCTTGTTGCTGTCACTGTAATACTTTTTAGTCATGGTTGTGTCATCAAGATTCATGTTTAGTACAAATATACGTAAAAATAACCGCCTCTAGCCTCCTTGACCCAGCGCCACATCATTTCTATCTTCCTTGTTATCCCGCCAGGTTGCTGTGCTGCCCTTGCAGTCATTAAATAAACGTACACAACCACTATCTCATTTAAGTAAATGAACAAGCAGAGCAAAATATATGGTATGCTTGCTGGAAACTTTTCCCTCCTAATTAAGATGCTTTGCCTCATGTTTTAAAATGCATGGAGTACCATGGCAGTGTCTATATCTTAGATTCCTCAAAATTGCCTTTGCCTTGACAATAACAGCGCATTTAGTGAAGATTCAGCAGAACATCACCTGATGTATTCGAAGCCCTTCTGCAGAAATTCTCAGAGGCGTGCTTCACTTTCTTTCACCACCAGAAAGTTCTAATGCACATTTAAAGTTTTTTTGCATTATTGTCTTACCATTAATCATAATCAGTTGAATCAGTCTTAATCCTGCTTTTGTATGAAACCATGCTTTGATTTAGTCTCCCACTCAGGCACCAGCAAAGCAATTCCAAACCATCACACATCCATGCTTTATAATGAGACTTACACAGTAACAATTTATGTCTTCACCTTAGCAGTATGTAGAAATTGGACCAAAATATTTGAATTTTTTAATTCGTTGGTCTATTACTGAAACCTCCACTCACCACTTACTGTTTTTGGCCCAGGACAGTCTCATCTTTTTCTGCACTCTTAATTCGTCCAGTTAGGCCGGCTTCCTCTTCTCTGATGTTTGCTCTGATCAGCTGATGTTGACACATCTGCACTTCTAGCTGGGTTTGCAGAATTGGGACTTGAGATTATTTTTTGATGCTGCAGTCGCCTTTGGCCTGCTTGACCGTTAGCATTCATTATGGCCCTTTCTTTGACTTGTTTGATCATGGGCGTCGCTGCCATTAAATCCGAGGCGGGCATGTCCCCCTCACATTTCATAATTATCGTTTTTTTTCTTGGCCATAGCACTTACATGCCCTTGAACATTTCTTGTGGTTCATCTTAAGATTGACCTGCATTTCATAATTATGTGGCTTTTGCCTTTTTCTCTTAACTTACATTCAGGTATGATGTGAGCTTGTGCAAATATAGCCCATATTTATATTGTGAAGTTTCACCTTTGTTGTAATTGATGTCTAAAGGCTAATAAGGTCACATGCTAGCTTACTTTGAGTACGTCTATACTTATGGCAATCTTTTATGATTATCTTAAGCACACACAACATAATGAAGTGTTAAGTATTCATAGGCAAGTGTATATAGTTCAAAGCATAGATTTAAAAAGTGCTTTCATTCAAGTGTACTCAAAGCTTTCAAGTATTATAAGTGCTGGCCATGTGGAGGAGTTGTGTGTCTTGGTTGTGCTATTAGGGGCATTTTTTTTTACAAGTCAGTTATTGTGAGTTATGTAGTAACTGCATTGATTCCCATGGTAATTTCAGGGAGTCCAGCAATCCTATTGTATCATGAGCTGAACAAGTAAAGCCTGTAAAAATAAGGCAAACTCGAAGTATGAAAAAATAACCCTCGCATTAGAAAGAAAATACTATTAAGTCAGTTGCGCAACAGCGCTAGAGGAGCATCATAGTGAGATCACTCTCAAACAATGCATCCATTCTAGCTAGTCTGGGGGAATATGATACAAAAATATTGTTGGTTTCTGGCATTTGCATTAATACTGAAAAGTACTGGCTACTTTCTGTGAATGAATACGACAACAGTTATTAAGTTCATCAACATGGGTTTCTGTTTCTAAACTGGGCAATGACTTTAGCTAGTAGCAACAGGCACTTGGGGAAATCCTTTTATTTGTCATGTGATTCTTTAAGAATTGTGGTCAATGCCTGGGGCAATGTATTTTGTGTTTTCTTTTAAACTATATCATGCTTGTTAGGATTCGTTTATTATATGTTTATTATATTTGACTCCTTTTACTTATTAATATGCAACCTGTTAGTAAGGAACAAATGGCTCCTATCTTGCAGAGTAGCAGAGCAGAAAAATATCCACTTCCCTTTTCCTTCATGTAGAAAAAAGTGATTAAACAATGTGTCATGCTGTGATTTCAATTGGGCACTATTAAAAAAATGGCAAGAAACATGTTTTTCTAAGTCACACTACAGATGTTTTCTTTTCCACGCAAAAGAATAATGTCAAAACTGTATTTACTTTCAAAAGTTTGCGCCAGGGGTCGCTAAATGACATTTCAACTATAAAATGTTTTAACAAGGAATCTAACATTTTGTAAAGAGATTAACATTGACACCGTGGAGAAAAATAAACACATTATTTATATACACTGGTTTTCACTGGAAAATCGAGTATGTGAAATGCGTTCTCTTTATGCCTTGTAAATTATATATACCTATTAATTATGTATCTGTGCAAAAAAAAAAATATATATATATATATATATATATGTACATATGTTTATGTATATATTATGTAATGTTTATATATATGCATTATATGTACACCATATATATATATATATATATATATATATATAATGTCACGCTTCTCCGAAAGCCATTGGGTACCTTTGTCAACCGAAACTACTGGCTCCAAAATACAAGGAAATGAAAACGAAATCAATTTCCAAAGAAATGATGAAAGCAGAAGTGAGGACCAATAAAATAATGCAGCAGACTTCCGCGATCGGCGGGCTCGTGCGGACGCCCTCTAGGTTTGTGTTGACGAGCGGCGAACGGATCTCGGGTGGGGATTTCCACTCCGCACGCTGCACTTACTCTCTTCGCTTGTTTTGCTTTCGATCTGGACCTCGATATAGGCCACATCTGTCATTATTATTTGTTACTCAAGGGACTTCGGCAACAGACGTTTAACTTTTAAGCAGTTTTGCAAGAGGCTCGTTGCAACTGAAGACCGAACAGCGCACCACAGGTAATCGTTATTCCGCATATCTTCATGAAATGGTTATACTGAATTTACAATGTAGCAGAATTAAGAAAAACGTGTAATGGGACTAAGGGGAAAATGAACTTGATCTTCTTATTCGCTGCCAGTATATCAAATGCGTGATTTATTTCGTGGTACTTTAAATATGAATATATGACAAAAAATACAGTCGCTACTGTGTAAAATGTCCGAAGTATTAAATGGCAACCAGCGGGGTTACTTTGTGTGGCATATCAGCTACTCGCCGTTTATGAAGCTAATTAAAGCTGATGTTTAAGTGAATGTTCGTCAATAATAGGCGGTTTTTGCGAGTGTTATTTATTATTTAGAATTATTTATTTTACGAGATACACGTCAAATGATTCCGCGTTAGCCCTGTGATTTGCAAGTTATTACATAGTTAACTACGAAAAACCAAAATAAGACACAGTGCATGCAGATCTTCACAGAATGCATGTTCACCAGGCTTTTCCGTGGAAAACGGTCCTGTGCGGATGACATGTGTAGCTTAGCAACTGGTTGCGTTAGTCCCCTAATCCTGCTTTACTACTGGTCGGTTTTTCTTAAGCCTCGCGGCCCAGAACTTGTAGGCGCGCCTCGGACCAACCGCGAGCCTCCCTGGCCCCCGCGGACCAATGAAAAATCCCAGCAGCGAAGTGGGCGAGACCCCGTGCCTTGGACGCGGAAGCGAGTCGTAATCGAGACAAAGCGGCGCTTCCCGTGTTTCCTGCGCGCTGCCCTGTAGTTTCATGCGCAGGTAGCGGCGGTTACTCTCGGTTACTACCGTGTCGCAGCTCAGCGCGACCATCATTCATTAAGATACGTCAGCGAATGCGCCACGATTATTAAAAAGTTACATATGTTTTCAGTGTTAATACATTTTAAAGTATCTATCCATCTCTTGAAAATATACCCCGATCAGAGGGTTGATTATTATTAATTATTATTATAGTTGTTGTAAATAATAATAATAACTGTATGCATATATGGGGCAGTACTGCTGCCTCACACCTCTGGGACCAGGGTTCAAGTCGCCGCTTTAGCGCCATGTATGTGGAATCTCAATGCTCTCCACATGTCATTGTGGGTTTTTTAAATTGGAATAAGCAAATTGCTAGTGTGAGTGAATGGTGTGCGAGTGTGCCCTGTGATGGGTTGGTGCCCCATCCTGGGTTGATCCCCGCCTTGCTCCCATAGCCTCCGGGATAGGCTCCAGACCCCACGCGATAAGCGGTTACAGAAAATGGTTGGATGGATGGATATATGTATATAACTGTAATTTATGTAGCAGAAGAAACTTGTAGGACTTTTGTACAACAAAGTCACAGAAAAGGCTTCAAAGTTCAGTATCTTGGTGTTGGGTTGTGGGTGATATTTAGCCATTTAAGGGTGCTGGAGGTGTTCCAGGTGTTGGAGTTATCAAACAATACTCATCTTTTGCTCATGATTAAAAATATCTTACTAATATTTTAGAATTTCCATGTATTTGTTGTTAAAATCTTGGTAAAAACATTTACTCTCAGGTAATGGTTCTTGACCCACTGAATTATAAATTCTACTGCTGTACAAAATGAAATGGCCGCAAAGTTATATGGTTTTTCCATACACTTTGAAAAATGCATTTGTGAACACAACAGTCCTAAATGTTTGTGGATACAAGTTTCCCATATGTGCAACCTACTGCTTAAACTGAACCGGAAAGGCAAGTTAATTCTTTTGTTTTCTTTTTTTTTTATTCTTTTCAAAGAAATATGGCTTTTCTCTGAGTCACACATGCATTTATAAATAAAGAAGGTTGTCCATTCAGCTGTGTGTCAGGTCTTATTGTGGCTCACCTGGTTTTTATTTAGGTGAGGCATTCAGTGCAACTTGGTCTTATTTGCCACGAAATCCAGTTGAGAACATTTCAGTCATACTTTGAGATTTACTTTCCTGATCGTTAGTTATGAGAATTCTAATTGGTGTCAAATATATGTACTATTTATGTAAAAAAAAAGGATTTTTTTTTTATCAAAACAGTATATTTGTTGCAGTGGTTTAAAATCAGACATACTTAGGATACCCACAGGCGCACATCATGCAAATGGCACCATCGCTGCTCTTAAGCCTGGTGCTGGCAACATCATGACATGGTCAATGATTGTAGCGGGAACTGCAATATATCATTTTGGAAGGGAAGGAGGGTGGGGCAGAAGCAAAGGCCGCTTCAGTCAGTGTAGGGTAACACAAAATCTTTCTTTATAAGGAATAGGCACCTTCCTCATGTTTTATAGTTATTGTCAGAGCCTTGTCAGTGTCACCGGTATTGGTCATCTGTCTGATACTGTACTCTGGATTGTCTTAAGAAGGTACCCCGTAAATATTAGCTGAATTTGTTCTTAGTATACATCCATTTATTGAAACAGTCACATATATTTAGTACTGAGGGATATTTATGTCCAGGAGATACAGGAGTGAGTTTGTCTGCTAATTGCCTTACTAGAATAAGCGGTTACACTTTACTCGAGGGGGCACAAATAACTTAAGTTACTCAGTTACTACTCAAGAACAAATCATAAACTAATATAGTTCTTTTAAAGATACATGAATCGTCATGATTGATTAATGATGCACGAACATAGGATGAGTATGTAAGTAACCCTTAGTTGATTCAATTAATGCATTAAGTAAGTGTGTACTACTACATTATTTGTGGCCTGTCAAGTTGTGTTATCACATAAGCTTAATTAATAACAATAATTCTTAATGTTTTATTAGCTGTTTATGTTTAACTTCCCCAGACTTGTGTTTCATTTTAACAGTTTGTTAATTTATCCCTGCTAAAATAAACATATCATAAGGCTATTAACTGACGATGAGAAAGACGTTGCTGTTACAGTTGCTTCTTGTTAGAACCTGGGCTTCCGGAGTGATGACATCACAGGCCTGTTGTACTTGAAGGCGGCATGTGCAGAGCTGTGCTACTCAGAGTAGAAGCAGTAAAACCCACAAACCTACAAAGAGAAACCTTTTCTCTTGGTCTGCATATGCACCCTAACAGTACTAACACTGCAATGTTAAAACACTCATGGCCCTTTTTTTAAATAATATTACGCCATCCACTAGCAGGGAGGAGTGGTTCACTAACTGGACATATTAATTAGTGAAACACACTATAATAAATTTTCCTCAAAAGGTAAAGAGTGGTCTTTCATCTCATCTTCGTCTTCATCACAGCGTTTTTATGGAGAGGGTTTGCGGTGGCAGCATGCCAAGTAGGTCACACCAGACCTCTCTTACCAAGACAATGGACCCTTGCTTCCTAAGGGACATTCCCAAGCCAACTGGGATATGTAGTCCCTCCAGAGTGTCCTGGATCTGCCCGGGCCACTGCCTATACCACCTCAGCTGGTTCCTCTCTGTCTGAAGGAGCAGTAGCTCTATTTTTAAGTTCCATCACATGTTGTTGAGAGTTGGCACCCCTGCAGAGAAACCTCACTTTTGCTTGTGACCTTGCTGTGTTGATACAGTATATACAATCCGCTTTCCCGATGTCTAACTAAAACCTTAAGTGCTGCTTGACTTCGTCGTTGGTATAAGAGTAGCACTCACTACAGATGATGGTAACAGATGCCCGGTTTGATTACCTGGAGCACGCTGTGACCCTCTTCCTGATGTCATCAGGTCACCATGCCAGTAGAGCGAATGCGGATGCGCCCATGGCTGGAAGAGCAGATAAATTCAAATAAAATACCAGGACTCAAGTGGGTTAACAGGGTGAGTATGTTCATGCATGCCATGGCACTGTTCAATTATCAAATCTGATTTAAAAATTATTATACAAATACTGCCGGTAATGTTTATAAATAATCAAAGAATGTTACAAATATCATACATTGGACAATTAAATAAGTAACTGGAGCAGCAGTTGAATAATGTTCTGCAGTCTATAAAAATTAGAAGTGTTTCCACAATTTTGGCTACTAATGTACAGATGCTCCTCAGCATAGAGTGGCGTTACATTCTGATAAACCCATCATAAGTTAAAAATAGTGTAAGTCGAATATGAATATGCCATGATAAATAAATTACTAATAGTACAATATGTTGTCAAACACTGAATGAAATGTTTACACTTCTGATCACTACAGAGACGTGTGGCTGGGTGGATGCTGCCATCAAGTGTCATACAGCATATTGCTAGTCTGCAAACAGATCAAAATTCAGGGTTTGATGACTACTGAATGAACCTCTCTATTGCATCATAGTAAAGTTGAAATATCTCAAAGCAAGGAGCATCTGTATTCTAAATTTCAAATTTATGACGATAAGTGTTCATCTTCGAATTGCTTGTGTTAATGTGGGCAAACAGAATCACAAGACATGGGGGCATGTCCTTGGGACAGTTTTCTTAGGGACAGTGATTCTGTTTTCAGGCTTGGGTACGAACCTAACACAACATGCAGGGGAAACATGAATTCACACTGATGCATTTCACAGTTCATTTGGGTGCATCAAAGAATCATGATAGGATGCAGGGTGGACTTAAGGGTCTAGCCAAGTTTATTGGGGGTGAGAACGAACACAGCACATCAGTTCAAATGAGAATATGTTATCAAGGGTCAAATCACAAACCACCCCTGATTCCTCCTTAAATGGCCACCCTTTTTTTATAAAAAAAAGGTAATGCTGTATGAGTACTGAAACTGCCAACTCTCTGTTTTCTACACTCATTTTCATTTACCACTTACATATACTGTGAAGTCCCTGAAAGTTTATGCTACTGATAATACTATGATAACTGTGTTGGAGATTGTTGGAGTCTATGGTGCATAGCAAGACAGGCAGTTTAACTCTTTACCTTGTGTTGCTGACTGATCCCTGTCCTTCACTGAAACATATACATGTATTAATTTCATTTATCTGTTAATTTTGTTGGTGACTTCTTGTCTACATGTAGCGGCTATTAAATTGTCCTTTGTTCAGTTTCTTCGCTTCCTTTGGGCACAGACTCTGTGTTTTGAAACTGAATCTTGCCAGTGTTCGTTCTACCCATTTCTGTACCATGTTGCTTTTCTTTTTGCCAGCAAAGTTATTAGTATATTACAGCTTTCTATGAATTAAATGCATTTTTCTAGAGCAAAGGAAAATCCATTCAACTAACTTCATGTATATACTCTGTCAGCAGCCAAATACACATTTGGTGAATAAAATAGATATCTTACTTAGCAATTAAGCAGTGCCGCTGTGTGCTTTTGATTACTTATGTGAAAATGCATGCAGTATATGTTGGTGGCGGGGATGTAGGTCAAGGACAGTCCTTACCCGTGTGCTTCTCTAGGAGAAGAAGATCTTCCAGATCCCATGGATGCATGCAGCCCGCCATGGCTGGGATATGGAGAAAGATGCTCCGTTATTCAGAAACTGGGCCATTCACACAGGTACTGGGAAAACACAGAATGAACAATGGGATTGTGGTAATGAAGAGAGGAACGGGCCAATAGCAAGTCAAGCCAATGCTGACACATTCTGTTATTTGCGATTTTGTGCTAGATGTAACGAATAAGGATGCGTATCTCATGTGCTCCCCAGTCACTCATAAAAAAACAGAAAATGGTACAATGTCAAGGTTGCTAAAAGGCACCCACAAGGTGAATGAAGGATGAACTGCATTTGTATCAGGGTACAGTGGAGGGCTTGTGAGGTGCTTGAAGCTGATTTATTTGGATGGCTGTTGTTTATAAATGTCTTCCTACTTCCGATTTGTTTAGGGAAATACCAGCCAGGGGTGGACAAGGCGGACCCAAAAACCTGGAAAGCCAATTTTCGCTGTGCCATGAACTCCCTCCCCGACATTGAAGAGGTCAAGGACAAGAGCATAAAAAAAGGAACAAATGCATTCAGGGTGTACAAGATGCTGATGCCAACAGAGCGGCGGGCTAAGAAAGGTCAGTCAGCGTCCTGCATCCCGGAGCATTTGTGGTATTGTGGAATAGTTAAATGAGAAAACCCATACTCTTATTTCCATTTCATGGACATGGATGCAGCAGCCTTGAGTTTTAATGTTGGTTAAGTATCATTCCCTGGCACCTGTTTGGTTCCCTTTCCAGAATGTGCAGGGTTTCTGTTACTAGGGAAATATTAGAGATTACATCAGCATTCACTATGACAACAGAGGACAGGCTCACTACACAGCTTTGGGAAAAGTTGCTTTCCGTATTACCCCCTCCTTTGCTCTGGGCCACTGGGCATCAAGCGTTTGATTGCAAATTATACTGTTCACACCTTTCTCCTAACCAGTAGTATCACTGCCTTGCGGCTGAAGTAAATCCCTAGGCTTTGTTGCTTGTGGAATTTAAGGATGCTTGTCATAAGGAGTTATCCACCAAAAAGTGGATTTTGGGGCAATGCATGTGTAAATATCCCATTCAAAATAATCCCAACATTTGCATTCCACCAGCCAATTTAAATGCTGAAAATGTTTAGAGAGAGCCAGATTGGGGGATAAAAAGTGGTGTCAGATTTTAAACTTGTTTCAGCCTCCTAAGGAACCACTTAAAATATAAAACCTCGAAAAAGCTTTCATAAGCTCTGATGAAATAGGTGTTCCTTGTTACTGAATCCTCAGTGAGTCAAAGCTGTACCACTTTGAGTTGTCCTGTCCTAGCTTTTAATATAGGTACAATATCCACTGATTTAATCATGTCCATCCTTCATCGTTTCTGTAAGATCTTGGCATGAGTGGCACACATGAGCTACTGTAGGCTGGGTATGCCGTGTGTAAGATGCTCTTACAGAGGATGACACAGCAGGAAGCTGGAAAACAGTATTTTAATAAAACAAACACCATTTGTGTGTATGACAGTCCTCAAATAGATGGACTCTTGTGTTGCTATAGAGGTACCCGAAATGTTATTTGTTTGCGTATGGCCAGTCCTCAAACACTCTCTTCTGCAGCTAGAACCATGCCTGAAATTTTATTTGTTTGCGTATGGCCAGTCCTCAAACACTCTCTTCTGCAGCTAGAACCATGCCTGAAATGTTATTTGTTTGCCTATGGCCAGTCCTCAAACACTCTCTTCTGCAGCTAGAACCATGCCTGAAATGTTATTTGTTTGCGTATGGCCAGTCCTCAAACACTCTCTTCTGCAGCTAGAACCATGCCTGAAAT
>JAODKM010000016.1:13081910-13096670 GCA_026780845.1 Petrocephalus sullivani | reverse complement strand
GTCCCCTTCTTCTCGCTGGGTGAGCTGAGCACAAGGCATGGAGCGTCAGCCAGGAGTGAGCACTGCTGTCTAAGGGGACTTGAGGAGCACTGTCATGGAGCAGAAGAGAAGAATGCTGACCAAGGCCCCACGAGGAATGGGTGCTGTAAGGCCCACAAAGCCTTTTGTTCACACTACACCTTTATTTGCAGAGCATAGTCAAGCTGCCCTACTGGCAGAACGGCACCGGGAACGGCTGGCAGCATGGGTGGCACGGCTACGATAACGAGTTCCTGGACATGAGGGGATTCTTTCTGGCTCGAGGACCAGGTAAAGCAGTAGGCCTCCCTCACTCAGCTGTCACCACCGGCAAAGCAGTAGGCCTCCCTCACTCAGCTGTCATCACCAGCAAAGCAGTAGGCCTCCCTCACTCAGCTGTCACCACCGGCAAAGCAGTAGGCCTCCCTCACTCAGCTGTCATCACCGGCAAAGCAGTAGGCCTTCCTCATTCAGCTGTCACCACGGGCAAAGCAGTAGGCCTCCCTCACTCAGCTGTCACCACCGGCAAAGCAGTAGGCCTCCCTAACTCAGCTGTCACCACCGGCAAAGCAGTAGGCCTCCCTCACTCAGCTGTCACCACCGGCAAAGCAGTAGGCCTCCCTCACTCAGCTGTCATCACTGGCAAAGCAGTAGGCCTCCCTCACTCAGCTGTCACCACCGGCAAAGCAGTAGGCCTCCCTCACTCAGCTGTCACCACTGGTCAAGCTTTGGTGCTTTTTTTCCCACAGCAAGCCGACCTTAAACACACCCCTACAGCAGTCTGTCGCCTTGCTGCATGAAGTACGGTAGAATATTAGCTGTGGAATCAGTACAAACAAAACAAATTCCAGTGTCCAGAGGCAGCCAGTCAGTAACAGAGATAAACAGAAATTGCAGCAGGTTACTTAACAGCTTTATCTTATCTAAAGAGAAAGCTAATGACCTTTCTAACAATCTACTGTAGGTGTGTTAGTTGCTGTCCACCCTAATTGCATCTGGATATATCAGGAATCTGCAAACTAAAAGACAGTTCAACGCAGGCAGCATATATGTCTTCTATTACATGCTCAAGGACAGTATTCAGAAGGCCGAATGTCTCATAGACAGGTGCATAGTGTATGTTGTTTTTCACTTCAACTTTATCATTTAATTGAAAGCCTTTGTATGAAATTTACATACAGTGCTGTGAAAAGACAATGTAACACCTTGTATATCGCACCCTTCCTTTTGTTCACATTTTATTTGGTCAGATGTTTTTGTAGATGAGTATATGAAGGGAATCTGGGTGGATAGAAAAACATGGGTACCTTTGTAGCTGGAAAAATTCAATGGTGCGTTCCATTGTGAGAACCTCATATTAATATGCTGCACGGGGCTCTCTGTGATTTACCACCATTAAATAAACCATGACTTTTCCTCTGTACCTTAGAATTACACAGGAAAATCTTAGTCTATTCGTGGGCTGAAGCACATGAGTAATATCAAAGACAATTATAAGAAGCAGAGTACTGGGGGTACATTGGAATATATGACAAGCAAATAATTTTTTTCAAGTTTTGAACATTTCCAGCAAAAGTACTTAACCCTGATGTAATGAGAAACGAGCATTTCATGTTCCTTATCCCACAAAGTTCACTGAACCAGTGCGCTCAAAAATTCTCTGTGCAGCTAAGAGAGCCTGATAAACAACCACCGAATGTGTATGGTAGCAGGTATTATACATGGTGTAAACAGTTACTAACCATTTGGGGTCATGTATACATACGTTTTTACATGGGGGCTTTTTTAGTCTGTGTTGTGCAGTGACTTTTATGTATTTTCCATTGCTAAAGATTTCAAGAAGAATCTTAAAGTGGCCCCCATCCGTTCAGTGGACGTGTACAACTTAATGTGCAGAGTACTGGGGATCCAGCCGCTGCCCAACAATGGCTCCTGGCCGAGGGTGGAGTACATGCTGCTCGGGGCGGCTACCCGGGCCCCACCTCTCCTCCTCTGCTCTGCTGTTTCCTTCCTGCTGGTGCTGGTCCTGACCCTCTAGGTGTGGAGCCCCATCCTGCTCCTTCTGCACCCACATATATTTTACATGGTGACTATCACATGGACTGAAGTATTTGTAGTTATACAGACTGCTGTACTTGAACAGATGTGGCGATTAGCCTCTGCAGCTAAAACAGCTGCTGATCTGTAGATATAGAGAAAATAAAAAAATAATAATTTAGATAATAAATGCTTTGGGAAAATGAGGTAAACATTTACCATTGCGTTGGTTGGTGTGCCAACTCTTAACCGCATCGGTAGCATATTATTTTCTATAAATTAAAGATTATTTCTGAACATAAATATCTTTATCCCCTCTGCAGTTTATGTACTGAGACTATTAGTAGAATAAACATAATCTCATGGAGTTTTGTTGGTAAATTGTAACTTAAATTAATATAAGTCAGATTTGATTTCATGGTTACCAGATGAATGTTTCTGCCTATTAAAGTGTCTGTAGGAATTCAGGTTTTACTAATTTGATATATCAATAAGAAATAAACTGTGTAACATCGTTCCTTTAAGAAAGTGTGCTCCTTTGTGTACTCTTTAGGTTGTACTCTGAGACCAATTTAATAATTAAGTACTTCACTTTTTGTGATTTTCCAGCCAAACCTGAAATATTGTTGTGAGTCTGGAAACCTCTGCCTTTAGGTATTATTGTTGGATACCTGTTAGACAAACAGGAATTTAAGTGTCGAAATATAGCCTGGGGTATGAAAAACAGAGGTGCTAACAGAAACAGGTAGCAAAGAGAGCAGAGGTGCCGTCAGTTGGATTCAAGAGCTTTCCAATGCTTTTGGTATTTTGGAATGTAGCACCTTCCTTAATTTCATGAGCTGGGGGGTATTCCACAAAACATTTTTTTTTGCCAGATAACTAAAGTCAAATAGACAGGTTGTCCAAAAGGAATGTCCGTTTCTCTCCTCCTATTGGCCAATGTTCATGTTTGGCTTAAGTTATCCAGCTAACTGGGAAATCCTGCTTTGTGGAATAGCCATCTGGTGATACTAAGTTATGTCTTGTGATCTGTCAAACGGTCATGGCATTGCTGGGATCAAGATCAAGTGTAGGTTGGAGAGTGGTTAAGATTATGGGCTTAAGCCGTTCACATTTACATTTATTTATTTAGCAGAGGTGTTTGCGTAAAGCAAGAAATTAACTGGGGCAGCTGTCAAAGAGTCCACTAGGCAGGAGTACCTTTCAAGACGTCTGGAATTTAAATATTCCTAATGTGTAGAAATGCATTGTCTGTGGAGATGTTGAAGTGCATATACTATTAATTAGTTAATCAAATCTAACGTAATATAATTTAGGTTTTTGTTAATAATTGTAAATTTAATATACAGTAACAATGTTATAATTTGGTCCTAGAGCTCCCCCTATAGCCTTTACTTAGTATTGCAAGTATGAGCTGTGACATCCAAACCTCCTCTGAAAAATGCCACAGTTGAAATGGCCTAAGTAATATGTATTCTAAATGTTATGGCATTTGAAAATACTGCATGAAATGTAGAAGTACTTAGTGTGAGGCTTACTTTTATGAGAACCTGAAGCTGAATATAACAAATGACTTTTTGAGTTGTAAGAAATACGAAATAGTCTGAAATGTTCAGTCATACTACCCTGGATGTCTACATGTGCTACAGATTGGCTTGTGATCATACTGAGAGCATTGCTGATTCAATAAGACCCTGGCAGACCACCCTGAATGTTTGCCATTTGTTTTTCAATGTGCTCTGATCTGTGTCAAATTAACATTTTAATCAATGCTGACAAGCCCCCTGATTTTTACACTCTTAACTCCAGAACTTATACATAGGTTCAGTCTGATCTGACTGACGAGGCCATAGAAGGCATTTTACTTTATTCTGGTGTTTTTGAAACCACCGCTAAGTTTGTTTGGCAGTAAAAATTGGAGCATTATCATCTTGGAAGCTGGAAACGTCATAAGGGATCCATAGGGTTCACCTCATCCAGTAAAACTGCCTCTTACGCTTTGGTCATAATATGACTATGCAGAGCAATCCTAACACCTAATGTAACACCTAATGACTCCCCTGAGCTTATTGGCCTAATGAATGGGCCTCGTGGGTTGAAGACTTCCTTTGGTTTACGCCAAACGCAAACCCATCTGGAAGCAGGAAATGGAGTGACAGATGACACATCATTACATTACATTTATTCCTTTTAATGACGCTTTGATCCAAAATGACTTGGTAGAGGGAAGGGTTATAATTTATGTCTGCTCCCTGGGGTAGGACCTATGGATTTTTTTGCACAATCGTCTATTTGTTGAGCTACAGTAACCTGGTGTCAGACTGTATGAGGTTTTACATTGCTCAGGGGTTTTGTTGAGTTGTGCTTCTTAAACATGGCAATGTGTCTTTAGGTATTGTCCATGGATATGAGTGATATGTGCCATACATTACAGCTCTTTGAAGCTCACAACATAATATTTTAGGGAGAATGGTTCGTACGGGTGTTGGTTCTGTTACTGTGGTGTTTCGGGTCAGTTCCTGTTTCAAATGTACGAGGACTGTTTCTCTTTACCATTGCAGGATTGCAAGTTCCATGTTTTGCATATACTGTTGTTATTTTTGAGATTGATACATTATATAATTTTGTAACTTTAGTTACTGATGTACCTGAAATTGAGACACTGACTCATGTTGCTTTGAGAATGATGACTGGCATTTAACCAATCCCATTTTATGTGACGTTTTCATTATTTTTGCCTGTACATATATACTGTCAGCGTGTAGCAAATGGCGAGGTTCCCTTCCCACATTGTCTACAAATGAGTCAAGGCATGTCAAATTTATAACCAAACCTTATTTTATTGTGTTAAAAAACACAACCCCCAAAAGGTAGGTCACACACTACAACAACAGTAAACACCATTACTACACAAGTAGTGACTTTTAAATATTATAGACATTACAAAAAATCCCTAATCTCTCCTTCATTTAAATTGTACTAAACATGACTGAAACATTTACAGTATGATCTACTGACACTATAAAAACAATGTTACTGGGTGCTTTTAAAAATCCATAACGTTAAGGGAAGACATTTCACAGACTGTCATTATTTCATATGAAATACTTTACAATATTTAGAGCATCCTTCTGGATGGATTTTACAGCAACCAGAGACCAGGCATTTCAGTGCAAACGTTTATACAAGGCAGTCTTGGCTACAATACTCCCTTTTGACTTTGAGAAAAAAAGAAATCTTTTTACACTGAGGATTAGCTAAGGGCTTGATGTGACAGATCTAAGAGGTGTCCTTGGTGAGAGTCTCATTGACCAGCTGGATTGTCCCTTTCCTGGGTACTGTGCATCACATAGAATAACAAGGGTGGCTCAGTGGACAGCAGAGTTGACTCACAGTTCCAGGGTCACCCCAATTCAACTCTGGGTTGAATTGGACCCCATTTCTACGAGAAGCTTGAGTTTTCTTCTGGATAATCAGATTTCTACCCAAAGACATGCAGCTCAGAAATAAATGGTTATTCTTAGTCGCCCTAAGTGTGTACATGCGTGAGTGGCTGCATTTCTGTCCAGGATGCCATTTGCCCTAAATGTCCTGGGATAGGATCCTGAACATTTGGACCCTATCTAGATAAACAGCATTTGGAAAAAAAAGTAACAGTAACAGCCTGGCAAGAAGAGAAGGATGGAAATGCTAGACTGACTGAGATCAGTGCCATGTGTTGGCTACCAGCACTGAGTACATGCCCAGTGACATTTAAGTATAAAAAAAATAATCAACATTCCTTCATGTGTAGGAATGCTGCTGATTCTGAAATCAAGTCTACAGGTTCACCCACAAAAAAAAAAAAAAAAAACACAGGTGACCGACTGTTGGCAAAACTGAAATCCACCTGTACAGAGTTTTATAATGCGCAGTCTGAAATGGATAGGAGGAGAGGAGCATGGGTAACAGAGGTAGTTAAGCACATACATGGGTCAGTCAATGGGGCTGTAAGCAGAATTAAGTCAAAGCAAATCCGGCACCAGCTGTGGTCGGACTCTTGGCAGCGCTTGTATTACGAAGCCACTTTTGCTGCCCACGTTAGGGACAAATTAACGGAATATGATACCACAGTTGACAGGATCAGGAAAAGAAGAATTAATCAATACTACAGTAATAACGTATTGAATCTATTTGATTGGCGTCCAAAAACTGAAGAAATGACTTCTCGATGTCAAACATCCTGGAAAAAAAGTGACCTGTGACCTGCATAGCGCGTGAGGATGCGTGAAATTAGTTTAACGCCGTCTACGCTACATTAACGTTGCCGATTTTATTGTGTGTACAGCTGCATAGACAGAGCAGGGATTTACAAGTTTCCAGCTGTTTGTGGCCTGTGATTGCCTATATACTCATTAGCCTATTGAGCTGCCAACTCGCTACCTGACTAAGAACAAATATAAATACAGGAAACTAATTTATTTTTATAAGAGAAAGGAAAGTAAATCGTTTTTTGTTTTCCGAGTGATTAAAGGAACGACGGAGTGAAATGATAAACAGATTAGCTGCCAGAGAAAAGGGACTTCCACGAACTTGGCTCTGATGCCCTCGGTGCTAGCAGAGCAGCTTACCCAAAAGTCCATGTGCCGTCCATCAAAAAGGAAGTGAATCGCCAAAAACCTGATTCCTATGTAAACATAAGTTATTCCAGCCTGGCTCATTCCACTGGATTCGAGCGAGTCACGAGCAAAAGCACAGAGGCAGCCGAGGTTTCTGCTAGGACACTCGGATCAAACGTGTTCACCCTGTAGAGGTCCCTCCCCTTATGGGGGCCCACACAGACTCAGAATGTGGCTCACTTCGCTGTCTAATGGGGGCCAAACAACAGGACCCTAACTGTTTGGAAGTTCACGTCCCTCACTAGCACGCTGCCAGCCTGCCTTTTTTGGAATACAGAGTATTGGCACTCGGAGTTTGCCGGTACTTATAAATTTAGTGGATATACACTGTACATGACCTTACATGTACATGACCTGAGATTACATACGAGACAGAGACCACGTTAGAAAGTGAAGCTCATCTTTCAGGCCAAAAAAACGAGCGACAGCTTGCTGTACAGTGCATGGCAAAAGCGGAATAACTTTTGGTTGTTTGTAGAATGCTCGCTTTTCTGAGAGGAAAAGAAACTAGCTACTGAATACCAGAAAAATCAGCTCAACTGAGGCATAGTTGATTTAATTTTCGAACTCCTCCAGTCAAACAAGGAAAGATTTAAGATTTTCAATAAAGCCGTGTAAATTGAAAAAAAAAAAAAAAAAAAACAGTATCTACGGACTTGTGGAAAAATCCTAGAGTAGCATCTGGAAGTCTAGAGTATATGTTGACGTAACTGTGCCAGTTTCAAAGGGTTGCTATGAGGTGGGGTCTTCTTCACTGCCTTCCTCCTCCTCCTCGCTTGGATTGTGTCAGACACTTGTGATGGAAGTTAAGCAATTTGTTGGTTTTTGCAGTTTCTCCGACTGGGGAGCAGGGGGTTCCAGCACCGTCCGGAACGTGAGAAGTGGGGCACTGGCGGTGCCCAGGTGCCCGGGGCTCAGGGCCGGGTTCTGACGTCTGTTGCTCTCTACGATGCTGGATGTGTTTGAGGCCAGACTCTCGCGAGTGCTGAACAAGAGGGAAGAAATTAAAGACACTTTAGAAGGAACCCATTTCTGATTTATACACCACTCTGTAAAGTAAAGTCTGTACAAAAGTTTATGTGGGCCGTAAAAAAAAAAAAAAAAAACAACTGGTAAGTCATAAAGTAAGTGCTCTTCACATAAACCTTGTGTTTTCATATACTTTGCTTTCAAACATGAGGGAGGTTTAAAAAGAATCATAAATGAAAGCCCGGCTATGATGAAAATAGCCTAAGATGCCCAGAAGCACAAAAGGTATGAATAGAATTAATCATTCATTTAAAAGTCAGTTCCCTAAAACCATTCACTAATGAAATGATGTGGGCATGCAGCATAGGTGGCTTTTTCCTTTGCCCGTTGTCACTGCAATTTAGTTCTTCACTATATACAATGTCCAGTGAGAGGGCCTAAAACCGCTCTAGAAGTATTTTTAAAGACTGCAGTAACCCTCATCTGTATAAGTGGGACAAAAAACAGGGTCATTTATGAAGGAAAAGACACTTCTGAATTCTAAAGTGGTTTATGTGTTGCCAAAATATGAAAATTCAAGTTATAATGTTCTTTTAAAAATTCAGAAACAGGAAAAATTCCGTGAGACCGATACTGGTTCACAGAACAGTCTCGCCACCATAAGTCTTACTGATAAAACCCATCGTAAATGTAAGGTTTACTGAATATTTAATATGTTTGGGAACTAAATTATCCAAATAAAAACCAGCTTTTTCAAAATTGAGGACAGCCGAGGATGGACGGATTATTTGTAAAACTGAAATGCAGAACTCTGGGCTGGCGGGACCTTTATACAAGCTGATCCCATGCTTTAGCTACGCAGGGCTAACTGGCTCAAATTCTAGCTGACAGCACAATATTAGTCATCACTCTGTGGAAGTAACAGCTTGAGATATGGACACATGATTTAACTCAAAGTGTTGTAAGTACAAAAACCTAAGACATAACCTTTCAGAAACATCTTTCAGTAACACTTGAGGGGGCACAAATAATGTATTACTTAATCTATTAATTAACCAGAAGCTAAGTGTTTGTTACATACTGATCCCACGTTCATTCATTATTAATCAATCATTTCATGCAGGAACTACATTTGTTCATGATTTGTACTTGTATAGAAACGGGGTTGCTAAGTTGCTTGTGCCCCCTCAACTAAAGTGTTACCCATCTCCCCTTTATGGTAAAACGGGGAGAAAATAATTGTATGCAGTAATATAAATGTCAGCCCAGTTTTCTCACTTTCAAAGGCTACCTTTTCATGCTCTGCAGGTCACATGCGAACGGATGCAACCCATCTGTCTGGCCCAGTGCAAAAATACCCATTCACTCTGCTCATTTTAGTCTACATCGGCTCTGCTAATAGAATCATAAAGGCTGGGGAATGCATTCCATACCTTTATGTTGCTAAGAGCATGGAATAGTCTGCTGCTCTGCAGTTGATGAAGAATAACTAGGAACTCAGTGAAAATGAAAACAATGGTATGCATGGACCCGCAGTTTTGCAGTAAATCTGAATCTGTTCACACCACATTCTAAGGAAGTGAAGGCAATTAATTGTCATTGTTGACGCACCACAACGAAATGTGTCTGTCTCTGCTTTTAACCCATGTGACATTGTGGCACACCAGGGGGCAGCTATGTGAGCGCCCGGGGATGGTACCTTGCTCAGGGTACCTCAGCAGTACTTGCAGGTTGGGGACTCGAACCGACAATCTTTTCAACCAATCTTCCTAACCACTACACCACCTGCCTGCCCTATTCCAGTGACTGTTGACCAGTGATTTCTCAGGAAATCATGCATGTCAATTGGCATAAGGAAGAATAAATATGGGAAAATTTTGCTGGAATATAGACATGGAGTAATAAATATTCAAGAATGTATAGCAGGCATAAGGTTTACTTCATGCAGTCAGTATGTACGTACTGAAAAACATAAAGAAGATGTTTACATGGACTGTGACATTAGGCCATGTCCTTACACATCTTCCATGCGGGCATTGTGAACTTTGTCTTACCGTGGGGAATTAAATCCACTGTCCACTGTTACACTGCTGCTGTCCATGCTGTCCAGGCGTGCCGAGTGGGCAGATTGCTGATTGTTCATGTTTTTGGTCTCCTTTGGGCTGAGGAGGGAAAGGTTCTTCTCAAACCTGTGCTGCAAGTCCCGTTCCTTCTCGCGATCCAGCAGCCACTGCACAGTCCCGCCGCGCTCCTGGCCCGCGGTCTCAGCCGCAGGCTTGCGCATGGCCTCCGAAGAGTCATCGTCATCTGAGACGTTGTAGTAGTCAAAGGTGGCTTCGGGACCAGAGGCCGGCTCTGTGCCCTGCTGGGCCACTGTACCAGGCGACACTGACAACTGGGGCGACTTCTCAAAGTGCTCGTGGTTGTTAAGCACCTCAGAAGAGCTCACATTTGGAGTCTTTCGCAACGTCCCCGATTTTGAGTAGCTGTTCTCCATGTAGCTGACAGTCAGTGTATTATGGGGTGGCTTGAACAAAGTGTCTTTGCTAAAGATTTCTTTTCTCTTGTCTGTGCTGCCAGGGTCCACGTTATGTTGGTGTATCAAGCGTCCATTTACGGAAGGTTCCGGCGTTTGGCTCACCATTGGCAGGCAAATGGCATGTTGTCCCTTTGTTGGCTCCTCTTTGTACTCTATTGAATGGGGGGAGGCAAGCTGGGGGGTTTGTCTCTCTGATGGACACCCCTTTTTGACACCCTCTGACAAGGTTAAAGTGTCATGGTCACCTTTGCCTAAAGGAGAGGGTGCACTGAGAATGGATTCATGAGATGTACTGCACTGAAAGTAGTCATCAGCTGTGAGTTTGGGCAAACAAGGCTTCAAGTCGCCGTAGTTTGGCAAAGTGTCTCTTTTGCTTTTATCTACTGGGCTGCAGACCTTGGCCTCCTCACACTTCCCCATGTCTATGTCAGGCACACAAACCTCATAATTAAATTTAGCAGCAGAACGCATAATCCGCGAGTAGTGGGGTGCCTGAAAAGCCCGGAGAGTGCTGTTGTCGGTATAGTAGCGACTTCTTTCGTTAATATTGTACTCATAGTTCTCTAGCATGCCCGAGGAGCCCATCCCCAGGGGTCCCTTGGAGTTGTCCATAGAACGGGACCTTTCTTTGGCCTTGTCAGACCTCTCGTCACGTGACTTCCTGTCCTGGGTGTGGCTATGGCTACGGTGGACTTTGGAGAAGGACGTACCCCGGGACGGCTCGGGAAAGGGCATTTCTGTCCTCCGCTTCGCCAGCTCTGCCGACACATCCCACTCGGGCGTAATGCGCAAGTTGGACTCCATGATGTTCGGGATGCTCTGCATAAAGTACCGGCTCCTGTTGCGCTCCATGGAGAAGGAAGGTAGGTGGGGCTCAGGATGGGAGTCCACATTGGGGATCTCAGAAGGCTCGCCTCTGGGTGGCCGGGTCTTGCTGTGGGAGCGGTACTTCCCCTGAGCCTTGCGGTGGCCGCGGCTGCGCCGGCTGCGGGGGCCATGGTGCCCGGCAGCGCTGGCCTTGCTGCGCTGAGCTCGCTCCTCCTCCCTCCGCTTCATCACCGCCGTGTGCCTCATCACGTTCTCCACCGTCAGATCTGGGTTGATTCGCCGAATGATCTCCATCTCCACATCCCGGGGGATTGTGCTGGGCACATCCTCATCACGCAGGGGCCACTCCTCTGGGGGGAACTGTGCAGAGAAGGTGGCCACCTGTTTTGTTTTGTCCTTTTTGAAGCTCAGCCGGAACAGCTTCAGTCCAAACTTTTTGGACTGTTTCTCCCCAGTGTTGCCACCTTCCTTATGCTTAGTCTGAGTGTCTGTCTTGAAAGAGAAGTTAATGCTGCTTTTGCTCTTTTCAGTGGCTGAGGCTTGGTGGGTAAGAGGAGCTGAGAAGGGATCTTTGAGTTCCTTTGGGGTATGTGGAGGGGGAGGTGAATAAGACTCTTTGTGGTCCTTCGGCGACTTCCGTTGGAGCGTAGAGGCATGATGACTGGGTGGATCATCATGATACAAATTGTAGGAGTCGCAGTGATTTTTGTGATGGGCCCTGTCTCTCACACAACCTGAAGTCGAAGGGGTGATCGTCCCAGACTGGGGGGAAGTACACTGTTGTTGTGATCGATCAGGTATCCGCTCATCCAGGTGATACCATTTGCTGTTGGCTTTGATGAGCGAGGGTGTTATAAAGTACGTCTGTGGTGTTACAATGAAGTAGCCTTCTTGGGAGGGGAAGATCTTCCGTTCCCGTACCAGCATGTTCAGGGTGTGTCGCAGTATCTCAGTATTTGGTGTTGGGACACCTGAGGATCAGCAGAACAGATGGTCAGCATATCAGCTTCATAAAATCAAGCATCAAAACACTGATATTTAGAGACCGGGCATCAATTGTCGCAAAACCGTGTCTATCAGCAATCTGCTACAATCCACCTGTTACAATCCATTCATAATACATTTTGAGGCAGAGTGAACGGCAGTACATGTATATGTACATATATGTATACACACACACACATGCACACACATACATTCTTATTGCATCTCTGCATTTTCATTGTGTAGCACATTCTTGCCTGATTGATTTCTGTCATTCAGTGTCAGGGACAGTTCTGTTGCACCCAGAATTCAACTTTCTGGAGCTCTAGGTATTGCTTTCTGTTACATCACAGTGCCATATCTCCCGCCCCAGCTTGATGAAATGCTCTGAACCAATCACATTGGTTGCCGCTCATGTCTTTGGCCACAGTATTTCAAAAGACTCGGAGACAAGCCTTAACGCGTCTACCCAAAATTTTGTTCTTTTGAGTATCATCGTAATTTGTTTTAATCATTTTCCCCCCAACTTTGAAGCAATTCAACCAAATTGAATTTATGGATGTACTAGCAAAATGTTATGGCATTAAAGACAAAAATTTACGGTGCTTCTACAAATGCTAAATTTACACCTCACTCTTAGAAGTTTTGATAGCTTGTGAAGGACAGAATTCTATCCTATATAGTTCTGGCATGACATTGCTGAGAATCAACCACTCAAAGTAAATCGAGTTCTGAGCTACGTTTGTGATGTCTAGGCATCAAGCCACTTACAGTAACCTGTAATTACAACATGATGTCATCCTGTTGTACCCTTATGATCCTACAAGATGCAATTTTATTCAACTAAGCTCTTAGATTTAGGTAGCATGTAGACTTTCGGCAAATGTGTAATTTGTGTAGGAATCATTATTTTTAGGAACTAAATTTCCGCCGTAGTTCTGCACACAAACAGGTGCCCCCCATACCCCACCCTCACACAAGCCCTGATTGGATAATAGAAAAGCTTTAACTAGTCAGGGTGATGTGTTGCCTGCTATTACATCATACTGGTGTAGCTGCCATACTGACATGATGCAATCAGATTTAATAATTCACAAGTAAGAGCTTCTTATGAATTATTAAAAAGAGCTTTGACTAGAGTCCGTCTATATTAAAGAGTGATAGAGTTGTGATTTTAAAATACTACGCGCTTTAGTGGTAAACCCCCCCCCCCAGACAGGTCTCCCATTTTTTTGCTGAATATCTGTCAAGGAGCTATACAGAGCTATATAGAGCAGCTTAAGCAGATGCTGACATGGGCGTGGGCATCATATCGACGCAACGAGCCCGCATATTCCCTTTTGCTTAGCGTAACTCCCGTTGTGAAGTAACCATTAACGTCAGATCTATGTAGCGGTTCATCTGGAGCCTAAATCATTTTCATCTTCCTACTATTGATCAATATTTCAAGGGGTCCTGTTTTCCCTGCCCTTTAGCAAATGTCTTGCGCATTTGCTCTCCACCAGCACCTGTTCCATAACTTTTTAACCTCCCTAACCCCACCTGACCCCAAAGAAGTAAGAAATACACAACAAATTCAGAGTCCTCCCCTGGCCTGCAGATGTGGTGATGGACCATAAGGTAAGTCACCTGATCAACCACGATTATTTGACACATAGATAATCGTATTGATCGGGCTGCTACATAACTGTGTTTAGAAGTTTGTTGTAAAGGCCTATAGATGGATCCACTTGCTTCTTGACTTAATCCAAGTAGCAGAGCCCTTTATTTCAAAGTCATAGATAGACTGATGCTGGAAAGGTATACATTCTGTATTCTCCAGGGGATACGGTCACATAATGAAATCAAAATATGAATGTAATCGACCATTGCCCCATATGTAACAGGCATTTCACGTCTCTTCGGGTGATGTGGTCATACAGAAGTGCACAAGAATGCAGGCGAGCAATCTAACAAAGTGCTACACCTCCAAACCGATACTGCACAAGTCTTTCTGAATTCTGACAACACAACAACTGTAAATGGTGGACGAATTGAAGAAGTCCACCTTCCTAACATCTCCTCCCTCTCATTTCTCCCTGCTAGGCAGATGTAATGTCCTATTGAACACTTGCATAATAATTCCCATACTGCAGGACCCAAATTTTGGGATCTAAAATCTTCTAGCCCTGAAAGTAAGGTAGCTCTAATTAGATCATATCAGGAGATATGCTTAAGGCCTCATTTGTCTCCTCTTTTCCTCTCACACCCACCATTCCAGTTTTCTAAAGACCCCTTAAAGTTGCATTAAAGAGTCTTGATGTTTAATGGACAGCTAGACAATTAGTAAAATTTTGAGGCTTGGACAGGCAGACTATTACTAATACTTTGAGACAGAATACTATCGCTACACAAACCTTCCAACAATGTCTTTGGTCAGTTTTGTTCATGCCAGGCTCTCAGTAGTGTTTGGTAACTTTAACCAATTGATGACCCATGTGCAGAGACCTAGCATGGTTTATGAATTGTCTAATCCTGAGAGTTGACTATGGACTGCAAGAAATTATTCCAGAACCATTTCTTGGTTCTTGAAATGGTTACATTTGATTCAAACATTCATTGTGGTGCATAATAAACTCTAGATGTGTTCCTTCAATGTAGATTTGAGCATTTTTGTATAACTTGTAGAGAACTTGCTGTAGCATTGCTTTTAAAACAATATTAACAAACACTTGACATGCTTTCTAT
>JAODKM010000016.1:13048594-13081810 GCA_026780845.1 Petrocephalus sullivani | reverse complement strand
TTTTGTATAACTTGTAGAGAACTTGCTGTAGCATTGCTTTTAAAACAATATTAACAAACACTTGACATGCTTTCTATACTGGTCTGAGTATTGAGTAATGAATAAAGTTCACAATGGGTGGTATGGTGGCAGGGTGTTTAGCACTTTTGCCAGGGTTGGGGTTTAGAATCCAACCACAACTACCTGAGCATGTTAACCTTGTGTTATTCAGGTGTCTTCTGGGTAATCTCACTTCCAGAGACACCCAGTTAATCCAACGTGTGTTTATGCTCATCCGGAGCACACCACAACATTTTACTCAGTACTGCCCCAAATATGCCCCAGGGCCCCCTGACAAAGATAGGTGGATGGTTAGATAGATTTAACAATGTAGATACTCCAAAGCTTAATAAACACATTTGGTACTGTCTTGTAGAAAATCCCGCACTGTTGTCGTCTTAGTGATATCTAAAGAAGTATTGTAGTGCTTAGCTTAGAAGCTACTATACCTGGGAAACAAGTGACGAGGTGTTCCGAAAGGGTTTCCTGCGTGACGGGCTGGCGTGCGGAGTTCATGGCCGAGATGGCCAGGCAGAGGATCTCGCCCAGCGGGATGAACTGAGACTGGCTGATGGGAGACATGCCAATGGGAGAGACATCGCCTGCGGGGAAGTGAGTTTATACCACGGGTCAGATGCAGTTATACTTAAGCCAGGGTTAAGGACAAGTTTGGCTGACAATCGGATGAAATGTTTTTGTGGCTGCCTAGGGGTATTAAAAGCAAGGCCTCTGTATACACAGGACTCAATGTGGGCTGTTTGTCTCGGTGAATGAAAGGGAAGGCCTTCAAGACAATGGGTTTTCACTTCACATCTGTCTTTGTAGTTTTAACGTGTATCCTGGGTTTGAGTTACAGAGTAGAGAGCCTGCAGCACAGAGAGTTTGAATGGGATCCTAGTTCATCTTAAAGCATTCACACATACAGTTATTCACACGCTAAGGTTTGGGTGTTCTGCCATTGGTTCAAATACAATATGAAGACCGATAGGAAACTTTCATTAGAAGAAGAGCTATTGTCTATCCATAGATGGGGAGTAATAGTAGTAATAAATAATAGTCACATATTCGTGAGCCCTCGAGCGAGATCCTTAACCTCCAACTACCTGGGCACCAGAAGGTAGCTGCCCCTTTGCCGCCACCCCCCCAGCTTATTCTCACGCGTGTCCCATGGAGAGGAAGATGGGAAAAAAGGAGTTAATACAGTATCGCTGTTCTATTCAAGCCTACAAGCACAAGCAACTATAAGTTACTGGGAATATTTAAATTTTTATTTGTATTCATGAATCATTTTTATCATGTTGTTTCCCCTAAATCAGTTATATAATTCATGTACAAATGGGTAAGCGTTGGTCTGTACAGAAACATAAAAAGGTACAATGATGCAACAAGGCACACAAAGTTGTTAAGAAAAAAAGAAAAAATATATATAAAATTTATAAGAGTAGAAAAGATGTTTATCTAAGAAAGTATTTTCTATATTTTATGACCATAAATAATGAAAATAAAAAAGGATTATAAGCAGCGCAATATGAAATGGATTTTACAGCATGAGACTTGCTTTTCAGTAGAATATTTTATTAAGTGAGACCTGCTGTGTCTCCAGACAAACGGCCACAAAGACAGTATTTGCTGTCCTTCTATACCCTAAAGGCGGGGTTTCAAAAAGTCAGCTCTCCTTATCAGAAAACGAACTTCAGTGATTGGCCGATTGCGGTAACAGCCATACAGCCAACAGGAAGACTTACAGCCCTTCAATCAAAAACAAAAAGCATGTTGTAAATGTATACACACATTATATATTTTGTACTTTTCATAATTCTAAATTACAAAGCAAAGTACAATAATTTAATCTTTACATTCAACTAATCGAAGATTGTGCATGAATTTTAATTTGAGGTGGAATATCTTATTTTACCTTCCACCTATTGTCTTGTTTTGAGATTTTAAAATGGTTTAACAAGTGTTTTTTTTCCAACAAATGAAATAGTTGCTTGAATTTTTTTCTATATTTGAATCCATTTGAAAAATACAAATTGAATATATATTTGTGAAACCTGCTATGATTCTAAAAACAATGAATAAGTTAAGTCATTCACACTGGCCAAGCGAGTAGCACTGTGCTGCCTCACAACTGCAGGAGTAATGCCTTCCATTATGCATGTGTGGGCTTTGCATGTTCTGCATGTGTGTGGACTTTGCATGTTCTGCATGTTTGTTGACTTTGTATGTTCTGCATGTTTATGGACTTTGCATGTTCTGCATGTGTGTGGACTTTGCATGTCCTACATGTTTGTTGACTTTGCATGTTCTGCATGTTTGTAGACTTTGCATGTCCTGCATGTTTGTTGACTTTGCATGTTCTGCATGTTTGTGGACTTTGCATGTCCTGCATGTTTGTGGACTTTCCATGTCCTGCATGTGTGTGTGTTCTCACCGGTCTCCTCGAGGTACCCGAGATTCTTCCCGCAGTCCAAAGACAGTCAGTTAGGCTAATTGTGTATCTGTATGCACCCTGCCAGCCGGGCCATGCCCTCTGCCTCCTGATGTAGGCCCAGGCCCCCCTGTACCTCTGTCTGGAGTAAGTGGTTTGAAGATGGATGGGTGGTGATTGTTCAAAGTGGACAAAAACACAAAATAAAGGCCTATTTTACCTGGGGTGACCATATTTCGCTTTGCAGAAATAGAAGACACTGGGCTCAGGATGCAAAGGGAGGGGTCAAAGCAATGCAAATGTCAGCAAGAGGACTAGTCCAGGAAAAAGAGGACGTATGGTCATCTTAATTATAACACACTTATATCCTGCTAAATTAAAGCAACAGGTAAGTGGGGAAAATGCGTCCATTCATGAAGCAACTCAATGATGAACATGTAGAGTTTTAGGGACATTCTGTGTGTGTGTGTGGGGGGGGGGGGCATGCCCAACTGCAGGTGTGTTTAGATACTGGCAGCTGCAACACCCCCGCTACAATGTGCAGGGAAGACTGGAGTGGGATATATGTGGAGCCGAAGCCTCACACTCTGCCTTCCTTACAGAAAGGTGACCACTGTATGAACCCACCCCCCCTCCCCCCATCGGAAGACATGGCCTGACAGCTAAAAAATAAAATGGGACGTGACATGGTTATGCAGGTGAGATCCTGCGGAATATGCAAGACACACGGTTTGTGGCGGAGGGGCAGGGGATGTACAGATATGAGGGAGGCAACATTTCCTTCATAATCCTACTAGAACCTGCAAAACCTCAACAAAATTTAAACAAAGTGTAATTGAGGATAATAATAATTCTTGGGATACCTTTTCCGAAAAAAACCCTTTTAGTGGTACCATGTAACGATGTCAAAATACAGTCACAAAAAGAGAGGACAAGAGTGAGAAACAAAACATTCAGTACCTTGGACTTTTTCTCAGATCTCTCTCAGTCTAATCCCAGCAAATTCAAAAGCAGCCTTGTAGCTCAAGCCTCTACACAAATAAGCATTCACTCTGGGGCCTTACCCAGAATGCTCCAGTCCACACAAAGACAACAGAGGTGTGACCAATCATATTGTAGCTGGCTATGCATGCCTCTGAAAGCTTCTTCCTCGTAATGCCCACTGACACACAAGCTTGTAGACAGCCCGCTGGACCCGTTGTCATGGCGATGGGATCCCAGGCGCACACGGCCCTTTTCCTCTGCTGCTTTTCCCAGCCCACTCACTTGCTGGCGACTAATTACAAATTAAGGTTGCGCCGCTTTGCTAGGCTCAGCAAAAGCTAAATGGCCGACGACGAGTGCGAGGCACCACCCTCACCATGACACTGAGAGCAGGTGCCGGCGGGGGTCCTATTGTTATCTCTTTTGAAAAGGACAGGGGCAGCCATCTTATTTTAGAGAGGTGGGGAGGAGAACGGGGATGGAACCGCTAAAGGATCCCCTCGTGCAACTAACGTCACACAATCCCCAAATGTTACTTGGCTGTGAACATTTAAAGACATGAAAAGTTGAGGATTTAGATGTTTGATGTGTGAAGGACAGAGGTGCACGTATACATTAGAAATTAAATATTCATTACACTTGTAGATAAGCAGGGAGCCAATAAGTCAGTGAGTCAACAGGCAATCCAGACTGGCAAGGCCTGAGCCAAAAAAACTTGGAAAAAGCTTGGGAAAAAACTCTCTTTAGCCGATGTGGTCAATTGAAACAACTTTCATGTCCCTGTTCCCTAATAACAGGCCACTTTCACGTGAGTTTCTGTGCACCAAATTATACCTTATGGCAAGACCAGCTTAATCCTAGAGGGTGGGTTTTGGCAATGAGCTGTAACATTTGTAGTCACTCGCTGCCACTTGGCACGTCTCATTTCTGCACATTTAATCAGGTCATAGAAAGGTTCAACCACATATTTAGGGCAGGCGACCTTGCAGATGGCTACCTGAGGGTTACTCTCTTCAGCTGCCAAAATGTGTACGCCTAAATTTGCAGGCTAATACTTTAACATGTAGTGCCATAAATTAAGAATAATGAAATATATAATAAAAGTGTTTTGCAAAAAATCCCAAGAAACAATCAGAAAGTAATTACCCCCAGGAAGCTGTAGTTTACCATAAAACATGTGATAAGACTGGATATTAATATTGTCTCTTCATTTTTTGTGCAAGGGCACCAGCTGTATTACCTGTATTAGCTGTGCCTACCTGTTTATTCCATTGCTGATACCCAGAGAAAGAGGACTGGTCATTTTCAGCACAGGACCCAGAAATTGCCCTTCCCTAACTCACGCAGGCACTATTCTGGCGAGGACTGGCGCTTGCTCCACACAGCAATCAAACTCAAACTACAGTTTCTAATTTTAGAGGGCTAATCGGGCCAGAAATCTGGCAGCACTTTCCTCGCCTACTCTCAGAGGTCGAATCTCAGATATAAGCTGATAAAGTCACCAAGCATGACATGGATGTGATTCCGGTTCTTTCACTTTAGTACATCTGTAGCAAGGCAATACTTATATTATTTAATCCATCCATCTATCCATCTCTAGAAGCACAGAGCACAAAGCAGGGGTCACCCAGGGAAAAAAGCCAGTCCATCATAGAGCTGGCCTAACTACCCCAACCAACATGACTGCACATGTAGTATCTCTCAACTGAGTGACCTTATTTAACTAACCAATTTTCTGCACTTCTTGAGTTGACTTGTTTTAGAATATAACTAAAACATATGGTGTTGCTAGTGCTCAGGAAATGAACTGAAATATACTGTTTCAATCATCACTTTAATCTGTTCTATAGTTTTGAGTAACTTTGGCCAGAGTGTATATTCTTTACTGAAACATGCCAAGTGTGTAGAAATAGCTCTGTAACACTCCAAAGTTCATGCCAAGTCGTGACTGAACTGGGGGTGGTGAGGATTGATGTGGCCCGAGTGCACTGTTCCCATATTTATTGCAAGCTCACACACAAACACAATCTCTAATAAGGCTACAGAAAATGGTTCACACCCATTTCTCATTTTTAGCTCACATAATCCAGTTTTCTATCCTAGTTATCTATGGGACAATAGAACGACTTATGAAATTAAAAACAATATGATGAGAATATTGTAAATGTGAGCCAACTTGAACATATTTTAATGATACATACTGATTATTAAACATGCAATTTTAAGTCCATTCACCCATTTTCTGTAAATGATTGTCCTATTCATAGTCACGGGGGTTCCAGAGCCTATCCCAGAGGCTACAGGTGCAAGGCCGGGAACAACCCGGGATGGGGCACTACACCAGTCTCACACAAATACGCACCTATGGGTAATGGTAATTCCAATTAACCTCAGCGTGTTTTTGGACTGTGGGGGGAAACCAGAGTTCCCAGAGGAAACCCCACAATTACACTGAGAGAACATGAAAATGCCACACATGGTTCTGCCATGGCAGAGACTCAAACCCTAGTCCCAGAGTAATAGAGGCAAAAGTACTAAACACTGCATTACCATGCCACCCCCATGGTGTTTTAAGTGAACATAATAATTCCTGAAGAATGCCAACCCATAAAATTTTAAGAAATTATTTAAAAAAACAAATTTTGGGGTTGTTCTGGAAATGCCCTAATCCAAAAAGAGAACCTGGGGATTAAAAGGCTTGTCCTCTCCTGGTACGGCTGTCCTTGTGCCCGCTAGTGATACATGTGGAAAGCAGATTAGAGGGCTGCAAAGTAATGGCGGGCTGCTCCATCAGAACATAGGCATCAGCAGGTGCGACAACACACACTGGGCCCATTTCGGTGGGGTGGAGAGGGCACGGAGTGCAGTAGAGGCAGAGCCAGTCAGAAGTTGGCAGGCATTAGGTCAATGAGTTCATTCTCTCCCATCATGCACTGCTCTGATAATTCCTCTCTATGGACATATCAACACACATGTCAAGAGCAGATGATGCATGCCGGATGAAAAGAAAGGGAATAAAATGCAATAGGGGAGGCACTAGTGAACTGTCACTTCATGAGTTGTCATGAGTGGTTCTTTCATTTCATTTTCTTTGGGGATCAGTGCCAAGCAAGGATAAGCCATAAATTAAAAATACGTCATATTAGAAACACTGCATCAGATATACTTATACACTTTTGCAGGATATATACTGATACTAATATAAATTCAACTTGGACCACAAGCTACAGCCATAGGTATAGCGGGCAAAGATTTATTGAAACCTCATGTCAGGAAGAGATGAGGAAATGGTCACTCTCAGTAGCACATCAGAGCACAGGATACTGGAGGAATTTGGGGACGAGTATTTGGTTCTCTATTTAAGGCCAGACAAAGGCCTTGCCACATTATAAGGGACAAACTACCCAGGGACGCGGATCCTCCTGGGCCCATTCATGGATGGTGGCAAAGGGATTGCAGGTCAAGATGGCTGCGAGGGGACTGCAAGACAGGATGGCACACAGGGGACACTAAGAAAACTGCAGGATAGTTGGGTGCTGAGGGGAATGCAGGACAGTAGGGCACCAAGGAGACTGCAGAATAGTTGGGTGCTGAGGGGAATGCAGGACAGTAGGATGCCAAGGAGACTGCAGATTAGTTGGATGCTGAGAGGAATGCAGGGCAGTAGGGTGCCAAGGGGACTGCAGGACAACAGGGCACCAAGGAGACTGCAGATTAGTTGGATGATGAGGGGAATGCAGGACAGTAGGGTGCCAAGGGGACTGCCCAACAGTAGGGCACCAAGGGAACTGCAGAATAGTTGGGAGTTGAGGGGAATGCAGGACAGTAGGGTGCTGAGGGGACTCCAGGACAGGAGCAAGAGGGCACTGAAGGAACTGCAGGAGAGGATCAGGAGGGCACTGTGGTTTCTTTTATTTAGGCTGCAGCAGGAGAGATGCTTGGGTGGGCAATGTCGGGCAAATGGGAGCCTGGGAGGCGGGCACAGATGGTATGCCCCTTCGTTTCCCTCTCCGGGAGATGGAGAATCAACCAATCCCTCTCTTGGACCTCAGCCGGCTCTGCTGTCTGCCTGGGGTCCTAAGACTGGGTTGGCATAAGGCCTAGACTGAGGCCGAGGCCCACGAAGCCAGGGCAACAACAGGAGACAGGCGACAACAGGAGTCGGGCAACAGTGCGGCATCAGGAAGTGAGGTGGGTGCCGGTGGGACATGAGGGGATGGTCAAGGCCGAGACACCTGCGTGCATGCGGGGTGAAGCCGAGACTCTTGGAAGCAAGAGAGCCAAGGCTGAGGCACCTGGAGGCAAGTGGGGTGAGGCCAAGGCACCTGGAGGCGAGCAAGGCACAGCCGGGACACCTGGGTCAGGTTCAGGCAACACAGCTGTGGTGGGGCCAGGTGCAGGCGATGTGGTCCTTCTAAGCTGGGAGCCTGGAACTTGAGCAGAGCTGTCCTGTCTGGGCCAGGAGCCCAGGAGCGTAGCCCCAGGGGGTCCAATGAGGTGAGATTGGGCTTAATGCAGGCATATCATTTTCGTTGTGGAGGTGAGCCCAGTATGACCTCTACACGGGTCAATGACCCGCACGCCTGGAGACTCCCTGAGGTCCTCCTCCTCAGGCTACTCGAGGTTGCTCACACTCAGCAGGACGATCAGCGGATCGTCGGCAAACCACCGAGGCAGGCGGACCGGATGCTCGGGCTGAGGTAGGAGACTGGGAAAGCACGCAAGCAGAGACATGGAGCATGAGAGGCTCCCGGGGATAGCCGCAAGGCAGTTTGCAGAATGCAGTCATTCTTTCACTTTATACGGGACGGAGGACTCAAGGGCAGGCGTCAGGGCAAAATAAGAGGGGTTTTATTGACCTCAAAAGGCAGAAACTGGAAATAAACATGATGGTGAGATATCAAAATGGGAAGGGTAGTGCAGGGAAGGACACGGGCTGGCAAGAGGAATGACGTCAATGTCCGGACCAGCGGTGACAAGACAAACAGGCACTTAAGTAAAAGAGGGGCAAGAAGCATCAGGTGCAGAGAGAAGAGACGGGGGGCGCAGGCCGATGCGGCAGGCAGGACGTGACAGGCCTACAAACATCCACAACTACAATGGAAATTAGAACGCCAAAGTATTCCGCAGGAAAAAGCTTGTAATAAACCTGAATGACATCCATGTCTGGTTATGACTGTTTACAATGACTCATAATGACTGGGTAAAATAAAGAGATCCTTTGGCATGAATAATATGACAAAAGTGATAAACAAACACTCCCCCCACCACAGCTATATTTATCACATATTTAAAAAATATATTTTAAATGGCCGGTAAGCACAGGATTTACTGACAAAATTCCTATTCAAATATAATTTGAGAAAATCATAATCAGGCAAATAATGTGAAGGGAATTCAGTGACACCGTAAATTTCACTCTTCTAAAAAATGCTATGCCAGGGGTGCCCGACTCTGGTCCTGGGGGGTCAGAATACAACACAGTTTGCAGATTTCCCTGCTCAACCACATCTTAATCAGCTAATTACCAGGTTTAATAGGTATGTTTGAGCAAGGAAATCTGTGTTGTGGCTGTATTCTGGACCTCCAGTGCTGGAGTTGGGCACCACTGTGTTATACTATGCAACAGGCCTAAAATAACTGAAGATGTTCCGATTGTTATTCTAACTCAATTAAGTTATCTAAGTTCATGGTGTACATGCCTGCTGTGGACAACTGTGGAAAATGAACAATGCTCAAACTATGGATAAATTTGACAGCCAGGAACACTAATCCTGGAACAGTCCACAAGTATCACTCATATAGACGTGTGCAGCACAATGAACTGTGAAGCTAACAGCGAGGTTTAAGAGAAGCAGATCATCTTCCCCAAAAGATTCCTGAAAGCATTTTCTGGAAGACCCCACAAAGCCTCCACCTGCACCCGAAATCCCTGGAGTTCCCCCCCAAGGCTTCACCTCTGACACCTCTTGGACTTTTCCTTCAAATCCTCTCAAATATTTATTTACTATCAGGCTGCTATTAAATTCCCCAGTACAGTCAGCATTGTTACATAAGAAACACCTGTAAGATATTTGGATATCAGATACTATTCCAAATTTATGCCAAGCTTTTACTTCACAAGCAAGGATTTGATTTAAGATACGTTTTAAAATGCAACTTTTATGTCAAATAAGTATGCTGTTTACCCTGCAAATGTAATCCCAGGGAATGGATCGTAATTACACTTTGACAACATTGTTGCACATTATGGTTATACAGTGATAAAATGGGCTGTGGTTCAGTACTGCTTCTGATCATATTTCTGTATGTTAGGGCTAAGTGATGTCAGCAGTCATTTTCACACTCTTAATGTGGTATGATTATTAACATAACACTGTATACTTTGCTGACACACACACACACACACACACACACACACACACTTTGTCTGGGAATACTCCGAGGCACCGAGAAACAGCTGCCATTTGTATTGGCTTCTGCTTTTGCATCTCATACCTTTAATCTACAAATAGCTCAGATGCAGCCACCTAATTATGACTTCCTTTGTACCACTTTCTAAATATTTCTTGCCGTTGTTAAATTCTGTAGCAGAGAAATGTAGCACATCTGGTGATATCTGGTTTAAATTCACCGGATCTTAGCAAGTGAAACAGGCCAGAATAAAAGTCTGAAACATACAGGAAGAAGCAGACTACTATTCTGGGGTGATCATCTGGCCTCTTCCATTTCCTGTGGGAAATTTAAACTACTCTGCAGAACTCTGTGCTGGAACTCAGTCCAGTGGGTATTCTATGAATATACCCCTCCCCAGATCCCAAATGCTACTGATGCACTGGCAAGGCACGGTGGACGAAATCTCGGCGGTGGGAGGAATTTTCCTGGGAATGGAGGAAAGGTCCGTCGGCCACAACTTTTAGCAGAACATTCAAGATACAAGATCCACTCAGAGAAACAATTTCTAAGAAGATCTGCTTGGTGCCAAGTCAACCAGAATGAAAATGACCACAAAGCTTAAGTTCGGTTTCAGAATGTGGCCATTCCTCATTCACCTCAAGGCTGCTGGTAGAAAAGCAGACCAACTATGGCATGTCCCATTTTGTTCTAAAATAACACAAGCAAACAACAAACAACACTTAAGGTTTACTAACTGTTAACAGGTTCTTTCTGTATCCTGTGCTCTGATACTGAGAGCATTTACTCATCTCTTCTTGACATGAGGTTTCGATAAACATGTGCCTAAACATATGGCAGGAGTGTACTGTCCAAGTTAAATTCTTATTGGCCTGTGATTTCCCCTTAACATTTTATTGGATGCAGTGTTCTAATATGATTTATTATTAATACATTGCTGTGCTGGAATGTAAGACATTATCAGGGTGGGACAGATAGCGGAAGCATATGATATTAGAATGGAAGCACGGAATAGGGACTATTATAGAGGGGAAAGGTTTGATGAACGCGGTTTTGGTTGTAGAAAGGGCAATGTAACGTCCAGCTAGGTTTGGAAGTCAGAATCTGGGCGTGTTTTCATTGGTGAGAGAAGCTCCAGAGCAGGGCTGGGCGGAATGAGCCGCCGTGTTACTAACTAGAGAGCTGATTGGCCGAAGAGTCCCACACATTGCGGATACAACTGCCCAGCCCTGATCAAGAGAATGTTCTGTTATTGATAATAAGAAGCCGGTGATGTGAACAGATGGCCTCCTCACCTGGTGGCAGCTCAGTCTAGACTTACATAAGCCCATGTCTTTATCTTGATTTAGTGGCTAAAAGAATAAGAATTTTATCGATACCATACATCAGCTATAAATTATAATGACTGAGAAGTGGAGGCTTCTATTTAATGTAAAGGCACATATGATTTCCATTTTGTGAAATGATATTTTAAGCGACCTGACCAGAAATAAAACAGACAAATGGGATCTATCACAGCAGGCCTGTAAACCTGACTTGATTATACGCTACTCCTACTTTGTAGAGGTCACCTTTAGGGTAGGAGAATGCACCAAAGAATGTTGACCAGTCTGACTTTTGGTGGTGCCTCTGGCGGTCAGACGTCTACTGCAAATGAATTAGCTCAAGACTCAGACACCCGGCGTTTATAATTTATGTGCTGGAGGAAGCGAAGGAGGTCAAGCAGGAACTGACCGGGTGATTGTACAGAATAAGGTGTCGAATACGTCCACCAGTGTGTCACATGCTCAAGGACAGTTTGTATGCATGAGCATAGCAATGTGGAAATGAATATGAATTCAGCCGACATGTCAGAATCATGCTACTGAGAAGTATATACATATATAAAAATGTGAGTTTCTGACTAAGGACTAATATTACAGTATGTGTGTGTGTGCATATATATACATATATATACATATATATACACAGCTCTGGAAAAAAATAAAAGCCCATGCTATATTTCATAAAAAAAATCTGCATTTTTAAATCCTGATTTAATCCTGGTTCTGCTGGGAGAAGGCTACAAGAGCAAGGTAAAGCTGGAGACACTGGGAACAACCAGAAACCAGCCAGGTAAATGCCCGAAGCAACTTCCTAATGCCAGAGATGACCGTTAACTTTTCCGACATTTTCTCATGATTCGGAGGATGACCTCAAGTGACCTTCAAAAGGAATGGGAAGCATTGAGTGTGCACAGTAACTAGAAGCAGGTCTGAAGTCCCATAAAGCAGGAAAGAGCCAGGTTGGAGTTTGCAAAATAATCTTAAACATAAGCATACCCATATATTGAGAAGTGTGGCCTCTTAATTTTTTCTGGAGCTGGATATATAAATACATATATTCAGATAATAACATAAAGTTATATCCAGATGTCAGTTTTGAATGAAATCTTTAAGTGTGTACATATTGGGGTTATAATATTAATCCTTAGCCAGAAACTCACATTTGACTATTACGCGACCACTTGCCATGACGTAACAACGCAATATTTGAGTATTTCAACATTTCTAATACTAGAAATCAATCCTTCAGGTATATAATGAGAAAATTAACAGGTTTACCAATCCTAGAAAAAGTTTTTTCTAACCTATTCTAACCTCTCTTCGTCCAATTTTTTATGAAAATTCTTTGCCTACCATTATATATTCATCCATGGCGATCATACACTTTAGCCTTTGACCTAACAGGTTGCTAGGAAACCTGAGAAAGCCTCGAACAAATGTAGACTTGGCAGATATGGCTTTGCTGCCATTCACTGTCTCATTCATGTTTTTTTCTTTCTAGCCCTTAGCAAACCACTTGCTCCCCTTCTCAGCTAAACCCCAGCTAACCCGAGATACATCCTGGCCTTGGAACAGAACTCAACTTCCGCCCCAGAAACCAACAAGGTGCCATTCAGATACAGTCAATGCAGTGTGCACTTAAAAACCCTTCGTGATACCAGTGACTTCCACCCTCAATGCGCCTGCCAAGGTTTTTGGATCTCCTTGAAATGGGAACGATGACAGCTTTGGCCAGGAATGCCCCCGGATGCCCAGACAGGGATGGGGGCCTCTCCGACTCTATGATGACAGCGGCACAGTACCCCGGACCCCGTTAAATGGATACAGGCACGATGCAGCCTGAATGTGGATGACACAAAATCCAAACGAACCCCAGGATCATGTCCAAAACACGGCACACCCAGTGCGTCGAGTTTCCCCTTTTCGCAACGACGTGAGCCTAACCTATGATGCCGTTCATAAACTCCAGAGAGAGGTCTTGTCACCGTTTGCGGTTTTCTTACATTTTTCCAGTAACCCCCCCCCCCCAGTTTGGCTAGTGGGGGGTGTGTTTTACTTGCCACAAAGTCACTTCCCTGTCCTATAACCTGATGCTAGCTTCCCAGGAGCGCCAACACGGTGCCTGTGATGGATAACATAGCCACCATACACTGTTATGGCACAAGGGCACTGAGACGATGGCGATGATGATGCTGGCACACGCGGCAGCAAGGATACCTCAGCAATATCTACCGCAAACGGATACATCCCCACGTTTCGGCGTGTGGTTCAAAGTGTCATACGCATATGGCGCTTGCATCAGTTCACTATCTTCTGTCATAGATCATCTCTCCTCGATTTCAAGCCCCCCCCCCTCCCTCAAGGTTAAAACGCATCATAGAAGCCCCATAGTTTTTTTAATCAAACGTGGCGTGCCAAAACTTCACCCACGACACTGACAAGCCCTTCAGAAGGGAGAGGACTCCCGTCGGCCCGGATTCCGGAGCCCGGCACCTTGCTTCCTCACGTGACCGGCGATGGAGGATGAGGAAGTGGAGGGGAGACGTGACAGAGCAGAAAGCTGAAACGGGGGCGTTCCTCGCCAACCTGCCCGTTCTGAGATCTGAGCGGTGTTTACACCTTACTCATCCCACGGAAACATACCGAGACGTTCCCATCGGACGGCCCGCAATTAACCGCAGCACCCGACAGGTTTAATACACACTCAGGTCCCCTCACGTCCAGTCAGGATCTGGACACGAATATTTCCGCCAGTAGCTAAATGGTCCAACTGGCAGCCCGCGGCCCCCGGGCCCTCATGAAGGCTCGGCGTGGGACCTACCTGACGTGACGTATCCTCTGGGCGACTGGGACGTGACGGGGGGGTAGGGTTTGTGTAGGCGGTAGTCCTTCTCGCTGCGGGACTGGGCGCGCTCCGAGGCCCGCTCCGAGAAGTCGGCGCTGGGCCAGGCCCTGCGTAGGGTGCTGCTGCGCGTCTTCTTCATGACGACGGCGGCGGCCGGCTACCCGCGGGCTCACACCGCCTCCCGCATCGGACGGGCTCCTCACCTCTGCTGGCGGCGCCCGCCGGAATCAGGCCAGAGACATGGCAGGCGGCTATTCAGTCTCTCCCCTTGCGCAGACGCACGCATGCACACACACACGGACACGCACACGCAGACACAACACGTGTACGCATGCACACGCGCGCCCGTGGACACGACGGATCCGTTACCGCTGCTGGCGTGGCCGACGCGGCTGATCCGGACGGGGATGACTTTGGGTTCCTTCTGCCTTCTTCAGTTGATCCACTTTTGCACACGTCCCACAATGCATCACACTGTATTTGCAATCGGTCCCGATTTATAGCTTCCAGATTCACGTGCGAGGAGAGGCACGCACTGTGGCTTCTCAGCTGCAAACGGGGGGGAGGCAGGGGAAGGAGGGAAGGGGGAGGTAAGGGAGGAATTGGGGGGGAGGGTGGTCTGGTTGGTTGAAGTAGGAGGTGGTGTTGCGGGGGGCGGATGGGGGGGAGCCCGGAGATTTTCAGCGTTAAAGACCCTCGGAGTCAAACAATAGCTCAATTCAGTGCTGGGGCGCTTCACCAACTGTGAGCGGCGCTGCACAAAAGGCCCAAACAAATGCGAAATCCTGGGGCCTTGGGCACTGGCCTGAAATAGCGCGGCCACGGGAAAAAGAGCCAGCGTCAGTCGCCGTCTTCCTGGGATCGGGGATGAGGCTCGATCTTCACCGATGGCAGCAGAGGGCACGGCCGCGGAGGCGAGGAGAGATGAAGAGGTGGCGGAAAAAGAGGAGGGAAAAAAAAACAATGCCTTTTTCTTTTCAGCTATCAGAATCCGATCGGCGAATCAATGGAGCCGCGGTAGCAAAGAGACGTCCATCACAAAGCGCCTCCTCCTCCCCCCCCCCCCGCTTCTGAAAAGATGCTTGGGGAAGGTGTGTGCGAGCGCCTGTTTGTCTGTGCGCATGTGTGTGCGTGCGTGTGTCTGCCGGGGAGGGGGGGGGGGGAGCGTGTACGCGTGTATCCGTCGCAGGAACGCGCCCGCAAGAGAGCAAAGAGAGAGGGATAGAGAGAGAGTGAGAGAGAGAGAGTGAGAGAGAGGGAGAGAGAGTGATGAGGAGCGGGTGGTGGTGTCAGGTCCTACAGCAAGCGAGAAGATGGGGCCCAACGGCACAGCTGGATGCCGTCATTCCGCTCCGCTGCCTATCCGGGGTTTCACAGGTTCCCTCTGTGGCCGCGCTGCTCCGTTTCCCTGGAAACGGGTCCCCGGGCTCGCCAGTCCCAGCGCTTGGAGCCGGAGAGGATGGGAGCACAGAGCCGCCACGATGCCGGCCGAGGCTCACCCCCCCCCCCATTCCCAACTCCCAGCCCAGCCTATCAGAAGCCGCGATATTTACATGCAGAGGCTGCGCAGTCTTCAGTGATTGCACCCCCCCCCCAGCTCAGAGAAATGGTGGAATAATTAAAAAAAAAAAAAAACATCTCAGGCCTCATGAAGGCATCATCATCATCTCTGTGTGGCGGGAGAGCTCCTCTCTGCCGCCGTCTCCGTCCTCTTTGTGTCACGTCGGCCACAAGGGGGCCCCTTCAGCGGAGCAGCTGCGTCTGAATTCCTCTGGAAAGTAATTAAAGAGGTCTGTCTGTGACAGTGGGGGGGCGCAGTGGGCAGAGTGGACTTTGGAGGGCGCCCAAGCGCCGCCAGCCCCAGTTTGAAACCCATCCACAGCTGTTCCTCTCCTCACGGCCAATGGGTCCATGACAGCCGCCTGCCAGGCCTGCAGCGGCATGGGCATAAAAACCGACTGGGCGCTATATAAGCCACTGCCCAAGGGAGGACAAGAGAAGGTGGTATATGTATAGAAGAAGATGTATATTTTATTAGGTGCATCTACGTAGTACCAGGTGCAACTCGCATTCACCTCCAGAACCGTTTAAAGTTAGACAAGTTCTTCATTCAGAAGCCTTTCTGTACACCACTGTTGCACTGACCTGTTACTTTATCACTGGTTTCCGTCCTGTTCGCTCTAAAGAGTCTGGCTATTCTCCACCGACCGCTTGCATTAACAGGGTGTCTTCAGCCACTTACTAGATGTTTTTTTGTTTATCAAGCCATTGTCTATAAACTCTAGTTCATAAAAATACCAGAAAGGTGGCCATGTCTGAGATGCGGAAAACAAACTGCAATCACCTTATGTTTAAAATCACTTATGTAAGGCATCAGAGTCGTTTTTGCGCTTAGCCATGCAGTGACTGAACCTCTTTTTATGCATTCAAGTGAAGTTTTAGTAAAATCTAAATATATCCTGAGAAAGCAGGGTCGGTCAGTCCCTGAAATAAATGGAATTCAGGGACCTTGCTCTAGGACCCACTGGAGTCCTGTGGGCCCCATGATTTGAGCCAGCAACCTTCTGACCAGAAGCAGTGGCCAGACTGGTTGAGCTACACAGCCCCCACATAAACAATGAATGTGTTTATTTAATATTTAGTATAGTCGTATGAATGCACACTTGCGCAAACCCTGCTATATATATATATATATATATGCAGATATGAATTGCATTGTGATGCTTTAAGATGCATGCATTTGATTAATGCCATTAAAACTTCTGTAGCTCCTCACTTAGATAAAACCTCTCAAAAACCGCTACCATTAGAATACAGTTTTATTTTAAATTAATCTAAAGGATAAGCATCACAGGGACCAAAACAGGGAGACCAACTAACAGGGGAAGGATTAGGCAGGGCAGGGTAAACAGGAAAGGGGGGAGAAAACAGGAGGCGCAGGAAGGCAGGACATGACAACAATATATATCAAATAATATATATTATTTGTATAATTGGCAGACCTTTGAGAGGACAGCCCTGGTAACAAGCAAAGGTACAAACTGATGCTCTTTTTTCTGATGGTGCAGATTGAGTTGACCAAAATTAAAAAGACAACATACACAATACAAACATTATGGAAAAGCTCAGTACAAACAGCAAAGGTATGGCCTACAAATCATGAACTAGAAACAACAGGACCATCTGACTGTCACGAAATGATCTGGCGAATATACCCATTGCCTTCAATGCATACATCCGAAACAGGTTTGGTATGCTGGACTAACTGGAGGAATTTAGAGAAATAATCCAAGAGGAATATGTTAAGTGGAGATGGCTTAGTGCCAGAATGGCCTTACAATTGATATGCTTCCAATGAATCAGTAATAGTACAGGTGCTTGACAGCGCCTTTATTAGTCTTTATTTAACTAGCACCTAAGGAATTTAAGTTGAGCGCGCCTGCTCACCTATAGGCGGACTATTTATCATATAGCCCCCCGTGTCACACGCACTCCCGAGAGCTCATAACATAAAGCCAGTTGCACACCCAATCACAAGGCTGGCCCAGAGGGGGAAGACTATTTTTTTGTATGTAATTGCCCCCCCAAAAAATCTTCCTGGCCCACCCTGTTACCAAGAGCTGGAGCCGAGCCTGTGACCCACGCATCACTACTGCCCAAATAATTACTAATTATTATCTCATTCTAGAATATAAAAATATATTTATTATTCCCCTTATTTATAATTCCCTACTGAAATGTTATTGTATAAGCTTCTGCCTGTTTTACCCTGTTATTGTATTGCGCACTGACTAACAATAAATAAATAAATAACACGACTGTTTGCATGGGTATTCGACAGAATATTTCAATCGTCAATTTTCTAAGTCCAGCCCTTGGATGACGTTTATCCATCTGCTTTCTAATTACTTATGTGGGATGACATAAATAGTGACCCTGGAATCGAAAGGAACAAGGCAAGGTCCGCCCCGGACAGACTGCTAGTCTATCGCAGGTCATGTAATGTACTACATATATGAAATTACTTTTCAAGAAGAAATTAAATTCACGTATAGGGAGGTCATATACACTCTCAAAAGTAGCTCTATGTGAACGAAATATTAAATGTCTAAACAAAGCAGATTGCGCTTTTTATTACTATTATTATTAATAAAAAAAAAAAATAATAGTAGTAGTAGTAATGATAATCTATATCCTTCCTATTTTGAATGAACAAAGCCAAAATTCCACCATTTGCATTGAGCTGTCAAAAAATAAAGAATTCATTTTAAAAGAATGAGCTAAAAAATTAAAATATATAACACAAGGGAACAGAAACATACAAGATACACGCACCATAAATAAAAGGGCTCACACGGCTAATTACATTAAAACCCTGGCTAAGCCCATGTGCTTCCTCTTTACGAGCCCCAGCAAACCTCGCTAGCCCACGCGGAAGTCTCGCGTGAAGGTGACGTCACGCAGGGGTCGAAGTGCAGCGGTGAGGGTTGAGCGCGCGCGGCTGGGCGCTGCCGGTGCTTCTCTGACAGCCTGTGCGCCGGTCATGCTACGTCCGCGCAGCTAATCGGCGGCACTTCCAGCTGGTGTTCGTGTAACGGCGCGAATGGTAGCGAAGCCATGACTGCGAACGAAGACCAAGAGGTACCGGCTTCTTGGTTCTTGGGTTATTAAGATGTTAAACTTGCTAGCTAGCGGCCGGTTTCCAGTAGCCGGGTAGCTACCACCGCTGCATGTTGCATTGCCACTTGCGCTTTTTGGGTGCGTGCAGACACACACACACACACACACACACATATATATATATATATATATATATATGTATATATATATGCATTCGGCCCGCCCAGCATGTAATAAGTAGGAGTTATTTTGCATAGATTCGAGTGGTGTTCTCTGTCATCGCTGTTTCAGTTTTCTCGACTGGACTGGACAACAGTTCTGTAACTTGAAACTTACTGGTTGACAAAATAATCAGTAGTAAAAGGCTAAAGTGAGGGTAGATTTAAAATACATAAAAATACTTGATTCACGGATATATGTATAATAAGTATAATCTGAAATCTAAATTTGACTGTTTAATCAGAGCTTGGCATTTTAATGAAAGGATCTTATTTGCATAGTGAGACTTTAGTGACGTCTGTCATTATGTGTAACTTTTTGTGCGACACATTTGCTGTTTCTACACGTTTCAGATGGAGCTTGAGGCCCTTCGCTCTATTTATGAAGGGGATGATTGCTTTAAAGAGCTGAACCCAATTACTTTCCAGTTTAGGGTGAGTATGTCTTGTTCATTTTGTGTGTTTGTGTTGTGGAATTCAGTTGTACACCAAGTTCATTCATTGCATTTATGTGTTTTGTTATTATGCATATATTATTTTGGAAGAAACACCTGCCTTGCATTGATCGCCAGCATGTTTGCTTTCAGATTGGAGATCACGACGATGCCAAAGCATTTCTGTTAGAAATCTCATGGCCAAAAACCTACCCTGAAACAGCACCACACATTTCCCTAGATGCTTTTTTCAACAATAGAATGTAAGTACTATTGGCAGCATGTAGCATAGTGATTATGTCACGATGGGCAGGTATTTGTCATGTTCTACTACTCACTTAAATATTTACTCACTTAAATAAAGTGTTTGTGTCATTGCTTGTGCTTTTGAAAAATGTTTGAAGGACTCTCTTTCTTCCAACTAGCTGTCTCTTTGTCTTGGGTCTAGATCACCAGAAACGAAGCAGGCAATAATATCCAAACTGGAAGAGCAAGTTGAGGCCAATCTTGGAACTGCTATGATGTACACTTTGTTTGAATGGGCAAAAGAAAACCAAGAATCACTCATGGAGAACCACCATCCAGTTGGTGGATCCATGGTCAGTATGAAGACTGAGATAAAACTTCACAGTAGAGCCTGACTGGGCAAACCAAGTAAATCGTTGTCTGCAGATAATGGATATGCCGCCATGTCTGATGTACATTGCATTGCATCCTAACTTTACTCTGTTTTAGGTTTTGCAGTTATTTAGCATTAGAAAAAGCACTTCCTAATGCTATCCTTGTTGCCTTACAGACTCCAGTAACTTTGACATCCAGCTGCAACTCTTCAAGCTTGAACTCCACAAATAAAAAGAAGGAAAAGAAAGAGCAATTAACTAAAGCTCAAAAAAGGAAAATAACAGGGCGAACGGGTAAGAAACTCGCTTTTAATCCCCTAAAATATGGTGCTCATCCACTTTGATTGGCTGTTCTATGATGCACAGAGGCAACCAACACTGGAAAAATTGTAAATTTATAGTTTTCTAAAATATACACTCCCCATTCAGTATAGAGGAGGTGTTTTGCTAAGTAGAGACCGGAGACTCAAGGCTGTCATTTCCAATGTTCTCTCTTCAAAGCATCTATTTGAGGGTGAATCATTAATTTAAGGGGCTATATAGAATTTTCTTCAATGACATAAGAATCATAGTAAAGAATCCCTTTATTTTAAACCAAAATGGTGGGGAATGGTTTTGTTGGCAGTAGGGCTGGAGCGATTAATCGAGTAACTTGAATAACTCGATTACAAAAAATCCTCGATGCAAAATCTTTGCTTTGATACTTTGATACTTTGTTGAATCCACACAACTATGTACTGCTCAGTGATCACCGTGTTTCACACAGAGGTCCATTATCGTCGCATTGTGTACTTACGCTGCATTACGTGTAGCAGAGTGGGAGGAAAAAAAACAGAGTGGCGAGGCTGTACAGATCAGGTAGCGACAAGGCTGTACAGATCGGGTAGCGACAGCGACACACCCATAGGGACCCATTCTAAAAAAAAAAAAGGGGGGGGAGAAATTTTCGGCAAACTTCACGGAGGCGGTGAATAGTTCCAAACACTGACATTCACAGCATAGAATCACGGACATTTCCATTGCTTACCAAGCACTTTAAGCGGTATGTTGATAAAATAACAAATAAAAAAAGAATAATAATACATTACCCGTCATTAATATATTAAATATAATTTTGTTTTTATATGTGCGCAGCATTAGCTGTTAATGGTTATCATAATTAATAGATATGACCGAAGGTAGCTTAGCAGCTATCGAAGCTAACGTCCCCATGATTTTGTCAATTACTACTGATGCAGGTTAACGTTACATATTAAGTTGTTCTGGTTATCAATGGCGTCATAATTACAGTTAGCTGCATTGCTACCATGTTAATACAGCTGATCAAAATATCAGTTTGCAGCTCTCCTCGGGTCATAGGGGTCTGTGAATTTACCAAATTTATAGCAAAATAACATAAATTATTTAAGAAAATGCCATGTATAAGGTGTCTGTATTAATACATGTGCTTTTTAAGTGCTGCAATTGCAAACAGCACTCACACAAAAAGTGCTTTTTTCACATTATTTCATCTCCCTCATTTTGAATTTCATTAAAATATCATTATGGTATGCAGTTTAACCTTTAAAACCAATGAGTTGTTCATTTTAAGAGACCTGTATTTTTCTCTTTTGAATAGTTACTATTGCATTTTAATAAGACAAGAGTATTTATCTGATTACTTGAGTAATCGATGGAATAATCCATAGCATACTCGATTACTAAAATAATCAATAGCTGCAGCCCTAGTAGGCAGTGCATATGTATAATTACGTCACCTCGGAAGTCCGTGTATAACAAACCTGCTTCCTACAATTGATGTTTTTATTGTCATGCACACACAGTTTCGAAATTTTGTATGCAAATATATGGTCATTAGAAAAATTAGGAAAATGTTATCTTGACATCTGGCTGAGACATTAAGCGATAATGTTTCTGTTTGCGATTTATCCAACAGATAACAAGGGTGAACTTCCTCGGGGATGGAACTGGGTTGATGTTATCAAGGTAAAGAGGAAAAAAAGCAGAGCAAAGCCGGCTGGTTTTGATGAATACTGAGAAATCAGAGCTAGAAAATAAGAAGGAAATGCATATTATGTTGAAAGTGCACCGTCCCCCTTTCCGTGTTTTGGATATTCTCTGTCATGTTCGGACAGTTGCAGGATGAACTAAATCCATGTTTTTCTTCTATCTGTGTGTGTGTCCTGTCAATGCTCCATGTTTTCTCTGGGGGGAAAACCATATACAGCACGTAAGTTGCGATTAAATAATTTGTGTATCTGAAATAACTCATTATCACAGTTGCTATTTGAATTTCGGATACTGTAATGTAATTTCAAGATTTAAATTCAGTAATTTCTGCATTGTGATGACCTGCTGCTATGCATGTGCAGCTGCATGTTTGTCATTTATATTAAAATGATGTCTGTTGGTGTGGGTTTTAAAGCAGAACAGTCGTTTATGCAATCTTAATGTCAATCTCCCCCCTTGCAGCTGAGCAAAACAGGGGGGAAGGAGGAGGATTAGAGGCCCATGAAAGTGTCTGGAGGACTGACATCAAAGTGCAATGAACTCTTCTGACCTCACCCGTTCCTCCCGCTGGAGGTCTGTCTGTGCCTCAGAGGCCATTGTGTGGCAAGAGAGCAGTTTCTCTTATTTTATTTGTTTTGAAATAATATAAGCAAGGTTTCGGGAAGAGATTGGCAGGTCTGTGATAGCAACACATCTGTAGAACTGTTTGTCACAAGAAGATGTATGGGGTGGCCATTTTTGTCTCTCATCCTTTGCTTTAATGACATCCCTGTAATAGTTTTCTGTTCTGAGCTGCTGTGACGACAGTGAATTGTGAAACGGTGTTGTTTCAAGTGTTAATATTAGCAAATAAGAGAACAACCACCTTACTGTAGGGATATTGGGATTTGTATCATCAGTCAAGTTTGAATTAGCAGGCAAGATCAGATCTGCATTTACCCTTTCTGACCATTTCATTTTCAGAATGGTTGCCAAAGGCCTGCAATGTTTCACACTGAGTAAATGAGGTAAATAAGACAGGAAGTGGTAAGGTTTTTTCTGGCCACTGTATTTGCAGAATGAGAATTACGGCTTGAACTGGTTTTCAGTGTGTGATGGACATTCTGTACTTCGCTAGTCATTTTATTAGTGTGATACATTGTGCTGTCCAAAAACAGCAGGCCTCACCTTTTCAGTGAATGTTTGTGCTGCTCCTGCTAATGATCAGACATTTTTTCCCACAAAACACCTTTCGAGATTAAAAGTGTCTTTTTTTAATGGAAAACCTGTTTTCTTTTAAATGTCTTGTCTGAATATACATTAAGCGTTTTATATGCTTTGTTGTTACAATAAAGAAAATGGCAGTGGTTTCCATCTTTTACTTGAATGCCCAGGGTTACTCTTTTTAAGTGTTATTTATAAGAATTTCTTCCATTATATCTTTGAGTGGCAATTATAAATAATAGTTGAAAGATTTTTGCAATTTGCCGTGCTCAAATGTTACAATACCATGTGGTATACCATCCATCAACTGAACTCCTAGTATCCCAAAACTAAATAAGACGTACGAAGGAGGACTGTGACCTTCAGCAGTTTAGCCACCTGTTTAACTATAAAACTGGTGCAATTTAGATAAAGTTCATGAAAGCTAGTATCGATTCTGTGCTTTCCAGCCTTCCACAGTCCTGAAAGTTCTTTTTCTCCTGGCTGTAGTCATATCGTTCCATCGTTTATGGAAAGAAAATGTCTTTATGGAGATAAAACCACTGATTCTACTGTGGAGTAAACAAAAATAACTTGGTAAGTGCATTAGTCTTAGTAAGAGCATAGTGGAGCTGGAAGGGTCGGCTTTGCTGACCTGACGACTTACATTTTGTAAATTTAGGTAGGGTTCTATGTTTAGCCATATTGTAAATATGAACAAGGGATCATTGTTGTTCTCTTAATTATATGCATACCTCAAAAGCATTCCCCTCTAAAAGTAGCCTCAGCTCTACAAAAGTTACCAGTTTCCAGGGCAGTCCCTGGTCAGTGTCCCTAATTTCCATGTTGCAGCTTGGAATGGCCACAAGGACTGCTGTCACAAGCAAGATCAAGCCTCTTGTCACCGGGAACTGGGGAGCATTGTGTTCTTTTGGCATGGAGGATACAATCTGGTGTGAAGGCCCATTGGGGATGCCAAGAAAGAGTCTCCCGTCTGTTAGCTGGAGAATCCAGAGCACTGCTGTCTGAACTTTCCTCTCCAGAGCATAATGCTAAAGCCTAGGAGGAGACCCACAGAGTTCAACCCACTGAACCAAATTCTGGGACCACCATCATTCATCTGCGCTTTGATTTACAGTTCCAAATCTGAGTACCTCTTGCTCAACTTAGACAGCCAGCAACACACAGCAGATCCTATTAAACATATTTGATTATTAAATATTTAATTCATATGTAAAAGTGATTTACCCACAGACACTCTGAAGCCTCTTGGCTTCTTAATCAGACTGTATACATACAGGATTTCTGTACATCACCCAAGAACAAAAAGGGTAGCCGCCTTTTGTTCACATGGCAGCATATTGGGCTTGATTTTGAAACCCAAGTGGTAACTGAATAAGCACAAAAACCCACCCACTGGGGCTTTCAAATCCTGTCTGATCTTGCACCCCTCTCCATTTTCCCAATAGCAGAAATTACAAGTATATTTTAGCTTAAGAGATATGTTTGAGGCACCATCCATCAGATAATTTACATATTTTAAGATGAATACAAAGATTACAGTACAAAAACTAAATATAGCTGTCCATTTGGAGATTTATGGTGACATACACAGATACAGTGGCTTTGCACTCTCTGAAAATTTTAAACACTATGGAATATAGGCACTCACACAACTAGGCTAAGGAATAGCTCCTTCTCCAGAGTGCTTACCCAGCTGAACACGCTGACTCCCATCACTAGTGCAATGCTGTTTATACATATAATACTGCTTTAGTGAAATTACTACAGCCAGAAGTGTAACACTGACTGACCATCCAGTACTTCAGTTCATTTTCTGTAGCACAGACTAGAGGGCTTCACACTTAGATTCATTGCACTTGTACAATGATAAAAGGATTCAATTAATTTGAGGATTTACATTTCTTGGACCTTGAAATTGAAATAAATACTCAACATACATCTTTCACTTGCTTAGCCATTTAAAGACTAGGATTTGAAAATAAAATAAAAAATACATATGGTACATTTTATTACCACTCAACAGAAAACTAAAAAAGGAAGGTTGAAGGCATATTCCTTTTTTTCTAATTTTCCTCTAGTGAAAGTACATACTTAGTACTAGGCCTGGGCGACACGAGAGTATTTTACGGTATTCCCTGGTATTTAGAAATGCTTTCAATGCTGTCAACAATACAGACACACCTTGTTCTGCTAACTGATATGGAGATGCTGTACCGAGGAGATGTATTGCAGTGCACAGCGTTAACAGTGACTGGAGCCTCACTTAAGGCAAAACAAACAACACATGTGCCCAAATTAGTGCCAAAAAGCACAATGCAGTGTGACCTTGCCGTGAGCTGCCGGAGCACGCGTGCCTTGCGTGGAACCTAGGCTGCTGACTGGACACTGAGAGCGGCTTCAAACGGAGAGTGGTCTTTTTAACGCTTTCTCTAGTGCTCAGCATCCACACTGATCAGCCGGCTTAGGCTCTCTCCCATTCAGTGTACAGTAGCCTACATGATTAGTTTTTTTTTTTTAATACCATAATATGCAGTATACTAGGGTAAAATGTCTTGGATACTGCCCAAGTCTACTTAATACTTCCAAAGGGCCCCCACACAAAAAAATACAGTATAGACGGAAGGGGAAAAAGTCATTTTCTATAAAACACCATGAACGTATTAATTTACTCATGAAAACATCAAAGCACCAATGAAAACATCTAAGCACCATCAAACAAATGGCTGATTGTTTGCAGTGAAGAACTAAACCACATCCACAAATATGTTTCAAGAACAATCCTTTGGAACACAGTGGACAACATCTTCAGGGCAGAGTTTACATGTAGTATTTCCTCTCATCCCAACCACCCACACTGTGAAAATCAAAAATGACAGCGTATGACAGAATACTGTACAGGTTGGCTGGCTTCTGTATGAACTACCCATTAAATATAAATCAAAATGTCATACATGCTAACTTAAAACATAAATGTAAATATTTAAGCAATAACAAAAACATTTTTCAATTATAAAAAGACTTCCCCAGCAATAACCTCAAAATGGTCTTCGACTCTGCCGACGGCACTTGATAGGCTGTTTATGAGTGCATTTGACGACATGACAAAAGTCCAAGCAATAAGGGATACACATGATCACACAGAGTTATCCTGCTTCTTTGAAGGATGACTGAATAATGCTCTGAAATTCCAAAGACCTGCTGTACTTAAAGTACAGTCTAATAACCATTTTGGCATAGTGATCAGTTCTAGCAAATGCTTCTCAGGCACATGTTTATTTCAATACTGCCAAAGGCTGACGGGTAAGGGGACCAGGGCATATGGAGATCAAACAAATTCTAAAAATGTAGAAAAGTTGGAAGACTCAAAATAAAAAGAAGCTCCAAACAAAAACTGAAAGTCATCACTTATTACTTCGGACAGCTTGAATCACAAACATCATAACCTTTGTGCTTCTTGTAATCCTCCCCAACTCAACCATGCACTTCTATTCGGGTCAGGTGATTTGGCCTCTTACAAACCTACAGAATTTCCCCTCAGCTGGGTAGATTACATAAACATCAAATAAATTAAATGACCTGTCAATGGCAGTAATTACGATTTCAACTCTTTCAGCCCGCAGTAAAAGGGATGTCATCCGGACCATCTCTACAATGAATTGTTGCAACACTGTCTTCTAAAGTCTGGTTCTTATTTTTTTAAATAAGTGCTACAACCTATTAAATGGAGGAATCTGTACTTTCATAACGCGCCGACGCCATCAAGTGCAAATTATTGCACGACCGTGCTCAGCAGTTAGGTCACTACCTCGACCGCCTATCCTTCTTCGTCTTCTCAATGCTCTTGTCCATCGTTTTTTCATTGTCCCCCCTGCATTTCGGACAGTACCACTTTCCTTTGGGCTTGTAGGTAAGTCCGACACAAGAAAAGTGAAACCATTCAATGGGACACTGTTCATTGTCGCAGCCGATCATCTCGCCGTAAGACACCTGGTCACACAAGCAGTAGGTAGGCTCGTTGGGGTCAATGGTGTACTCCACAGGTGAAACTTCGCGCTTCGGGGCCTTCGAGCGCTTCTTCTTCTTGGCGGATTTAGACTTCTTCTCTTTGGGTGGGGGCTCATCGCCCTGCTCGTCGACGCCATTGGCCGCGTAGCAGGAATCGCGGCTCTCGCTATTGCGCTGGCGCCGCTGCCGCCGGGCAGAGGAGCGCTCTGGGGGCTGTACCTCGTGTTTAGCTTTCTCAACGTTTATCTCGAGCTCACTGGGCTCCTGGAAACATTGCGAGTGCGAGTCCATTTGTCGGGCACGGTTCTCAACCAGCTCCATCATCTGCGTAACCAAGTGGATCTTCTCATCCCCAAACTCCTGGCTGCTGATGAGAGCCCGCTGGAGCTGGTTTTGGAGGCGTTTCCTTTGACTTGCATCTGCCTCCTTTTTATACTTCTCATAAACATCATCCACCTCTTTCAGTACCTCTGTCAAACACAGAAAAAAGCATGACATTGGGCGCGCTCGGTTTTCTGATAAATAGACAAACACCTACAACAAACAAAAACTAAATGTAGTTCAAGTCAATACATACTCAAAATGCACACAAAAGCACAGCATAAGTGCTGTGGCTATTCTATACGAAACACTGAAAATAACCAAAAATCGTAATAATACTAATGGAAGCATCAATGACAAGTAGTTTTCATATGCTCCCTTTATAAAAAAGGAGACATTAAGTCATTATGCCACACACTTCTTTTTATTCATGCATCAACTATCACGTCTGTCCTCCCTGGATTCCTAGAAAAAAAAAAGTGAAGTCGAAACGTACGTACAACCTACAAATACTGCACACGTTTTTGCATACGTAAGGGAAATAAATGGTTAAGTACGCTCTCCCTCGTTTCGCCGAACAAAGGGCACATGTTGGTGAGGTGAGTCAGTAAACAATATAAACGAAGCCGTGTCTTGTCGCCCCTTTCTTAACACTGAGGGTGACGTGGGGTACGGCTGCGCTCTCACTTCCGCATCGAGCGCGTTCTTATCGCCAGGAAGTGACGTCACGCCGCCCCCAGCGCCGCGCCGCGACTCGCTCGCCTTTTCGTTCCCGACACGGGGAAAACTTGCCCATTGTCTCCAAGTATCCTGATTTTGCCAAGATTACGGAAATTACCGGGAAGGAAACGTAGCCCCCCCAAAATGACTAGACGACAATCGGTGGAAACTTATTTTGCTCGTAATTTTTAATTTCGCTTCGAGAGCGAACTTGAAGTATAGAGAAGGAAGCCGTCTGTCCGATAACTGAGAAGCAGCCCGGCCGATCGCTCAGCAAACCGAATGTCAGACTATTAAAGAGCGGTCACCAAATCGTGCTGTAACCAGCTAACTTACCTCTGCATTCTTCCCCTTACAACAAATAAGACTGAGTATTTGCTTCTAGTCAGCGAAAGAACAAAAACACCCGAAGTGACCATTTAACTTGCTTAAGCTAGCTACCGCATGATAAAACGTCGTCATTCGAGACCTAATGCAGGTAGCAGCTCCGCATTAAACGTGCATAGTACTCCAGTTCGCGTGCTATCCGACTTTACCTATTTGTTGTCAAAATGGCTGATCTCCTTTTGGAGTCATACATGACTCTGGACAGCGCACATCAGTACTATGTCCAGAAAGAATCTAAATGTATGCAGTCATGCAAACATTTTAAACAAATAAAGAAGCGACGTTTGCTAAATTGAGTATATGCAACAACAAGGAGTATGCCTGCAATTTTGTAGAACATCGCGATAAGTGTGGCTTTCAACAACTGCCGTATTGTGTGTATAAACTGTTACATACCCTGATACTTCGTATCAATTTCTCGCAGCAACGAAACATTCCTCTGTATGTCCAAAGGCAAAGACTCCACACATTCCAGATAATCTTCCACATAGCTAACCAGTTGTGTCTTTTCCACGCTTGGGTAATGATGTCCTAACATCATGATAGCACTGCATGAAACGAATCAACAACACCTAAGACGAGAAATAAATATTCTAAGTGACCACATTTACGATAACTGTTGCAGTTATTATAGCGATTCTATTCTTTCTATACAGCTCAATCCGCCAGTCTAACTGCAATTCACTTCAAACAAAACTGCCATTTCTGCGCATGCGCAAAAACAACCCTTATAAGGCAATGAACCGCGTTTTTTGCATTTTCCCGCAGCTTCCCTGAAAGGGGGTTGGGCCGCACTGCTGAGGTCAAAGTTCACGAGCACGGTGACGTCAGTCTCTGTAGCTATAACTCCGTACCAAATTTGTAACATGTATTCTGTTCTGATTTCCTTCCTTACAAAAAGAAGATGCTGTTTGACCTTCGCGAGTGCATCACATGGCTGGTACTTATGTGGTGGGGAGCAAGAAAATATCGGCGTTTTATCACCCTGCCCACGTTTGTTCCTTCGCAGTAACCATGGAGACGACGATAGCTCTAGTAAACAATGAGTGACAATTTGTAATATAAGATACAAGATATGCCACTGAAATCTAGGAACGTCACTAAATCTCATTTGTCGTTTCTAGTCCTATATTAGGCGGCTAGACACCGTAGTAAGCATTAATGGGAATGTTCGCTGCGAACTAGCGTTTGATTTTCTATATGCAAACAATTCACCGTTACACATAACGCGCCTGCGTGCAAGCGCTTTCTCAACAAACTTTGTCGGAGCTTGAGAAGAAATTAGAGGTTGCGCTACTGATAGTTATTAATTATTACAAGGCATTGTCAAGAATTGACGACGAATTATATACACTAAAACACACTATATATACCCAATATAAAAGTAGAATCTTTTTTCTCATGGCAATATACATCAGTTATGCGTTATAATGCTTCATATTGCGTTGTGAAGTTAGAGGCATCACATTTTTGAGCCTTTGGTCAGGAGGCGTGTTTTTGAAGATCTTGAGGTCAATTCATCTTAGTCATCAAAGATGGATGCATGCCACTGAGAGTCAACCCAGTTCTTACGTTGATTTTTCTCAAAACGTAAAGGACACTCTTGGAAACTTAACAGAATGAACTGTATTCAACTATGACAAAATTTATGATATAAAGCCATGCACCACATTGAAAAGTGACTGATGGTAAATCTTCTATATTTCTGTATTTGTTATGCAAATTAGATACACGTTGAATCTTGAAAAGGTTTGTGCCAAGTAGTAACTTTCTAGATAAAATCTATGATATGACATTATATTATAGATTATATTGTACAAGTACAAATAAATTGTACAAATATAAATGTACTTTGTAATGGGCCACCCTTGGAGGCCCCCTCCCAGCTCGGGGCCCCAGGCCATTGCCTGCCCTACATGTCCTGTCACTGTTCTGTGCTATGTAATTGGCCGCCCTCGGGGGCCTCCTTCCAGCTCAGGGCCTCAGGCCATTGCCTGTCCTGCTGCTGCACTGTGCTATGTAATCAGCCAGCCCTCAGGGCCCCCTCCCAGCTCAGGGCCCCCGGCCATTGTCTGCCCTACCTGTCCAGTCACTGTGCTTCTGTTGATCCAAAACTTTTCAAGATGCTTCACATTCACGTACATATATCAAATATGTAAGAATAGTGGATTTACCATCTACATTTTTCGTTTTACTGTAAACCTTTTTTTTTTTACTTATAGCTCAATGTATATGTTTCTCTTCCCCTATGGTTTTCCCTGCTCTATAATTCACTGCATTTGAATGATTTTTGAGCTGCATTAGAAAAAAAAATATTAATGCTGACCAAATTTAGAAGTTGACTATAATCAGTTTTAAATGGTTTTAGTTAACTAATGTTGTCAATTATAAACAAAGACATGCTGGAAGCACTTATTAACCATCCATCCATCCATTATCTGCCGCTTATCTTATCGAGAACTTTCAAGAACTCAGGCGGAATTTCCTCCACCGCCAGAGCCTAACCACTGAAGAGTTTTTTGACTACTTCAGTGATTTCGACCCATTCAGCAAATACTGTCATTAAGTTTGCGGACAACATTACTGTAATAGGGAGACTGACAAAGTGGTGTTCAGTGAACAACCTAAAACTGAACACCTCAAAAACCAAGGACCTCATTCTTACACTTCAGAAGAGCACAGCAGAGAAGCAGTTCTACTCTACATCAGCGGAGACCATGTGAAAAGGGTCCACAGCTTCACATGCCCAGGAACCCGCATCTCAGATAACCTCTCCTGGTTTGAGAACACCACAGCAAAAGTAAAAAAAGCTCAGCAAAGATTGCATTTTCTGAGAGAGGTCAGGAAAAACAACTTGAAGCAAAAACTACTGGTGGCTGTTTATTGTTCAAACATCAAGAGCATTCTGGCATACTGCATCACAGTGTGGTATGCTGGATGAATGGCAGCAGACAGGAAGGCTCTTCACCAGAGCCACAAGCATCATCAAGGACCCTTCACACCCTGGAACCAACCTTACCAATAACCCCAACAACCTTGCAGCCACAGCTCTGCATAGCCACCTCAGCAATGGAACCCCAGAACATGGCCCATTCTGGTTCAATGTCCCCAGCCTCCCTCGGCATGCAAGAGAAGTTCTGCTGGAGGTGTGAATTGAAGATCTTCCAGATAGAGACCTCTTCCAGCACACCTTTGCTGTGCGTTTGTGTCTGCCAGGTCTATCTGGAGTGAGAAACAGAAGGGTAGAAACCAAAGGTAAGCCAAACAATTGCCGGGTGGAAACAGGAGGGTCAGATGGGGAGGCCGTGACAAAATGAGCTCAATGTGTGGGCCGTAGTTTGACAATGACTTGATATCAATTGATATCAGGAATCATTACTGACCAGTGTAGTGTTTTTTTTTCTTGAGCTATTCTTGGATGCTTTTACAATTATGACTCAGATCATTTTCCTACTGGGGGCCCCATAAACTGCAGCACAGACCCAATTTTAGATTTTACTCAGAAATTCCTAGACAATCATTGGCTTTGAGAATACACATTCAATCCGACAAGCAACAGAAGGGGCAAGACATTAAATCCACCCCACCAACTGATCATATATATATATACTTATATACTTTTGACTTTAGGGAAGGTTGTTCTCCATAGTATTTTTGTAAACAACATGCTGATTTGCATTGTCATTGAGTTCATATTTTAAAATGTCTCCACAAAACATTTTCAAAGTAAAAATTAACACTTGTACATACTTTGTTGGTCCATCAGGCGTGGATTCCTCCAGGGCACCAGTCCAAACAGCTTTCTGGTTAATCCATTGGCAGATGGTGCAAGTTGACACTATCGTTCTGGGCTTCTTCAGTCAAAGTTTATGTCGCGGTGAATGCCACAGTGCTGAGATATGTTGCTATTTTTAATCCTGAAACATACTGTTTTTAACAGTTTTATTGCCGGATGTTTTTAATGACATCGGAGACTGTTGAAGCAGGACTGCCAAGGTCTTGATTTTCGATGATTGCATGGGGAACTGGAGCCTATCCCACAGACTACAAGACAGAGGTCCACACTGGGCAGGACACAAATAATCTTGTAAAGTTTCCATTTACTTTAAAAAGCATAGCAATAAGTGTAAAGGCCAGGATGTGGCTCGGCGGGTTAGGATGCTGTACCAGTGATCGGAAGGCTGCTATTTATTGGGTAACCCTATCCATTTAGAACCCTATCTGTTTAGAACCCGATCCAGTTAGAACCCTATCTGTCTTTCTATCCCTTTGATTTTAAGCTTATTACATTGTATGCTTGTGAGCCACATATCCTCTATGTTTTCATTGGGGATCTTTTTATGGCTCAGTATTGTGAAGGAACACATGGTTAGTGCCAGGTGGAAATGAATGTCTTTGATTTTGCATCCATTTGGTAACTTGTTGAAGTTATCTGATAGACAGCAATGCATTCTTTTATATAATAACCCATGCATACCCGTGTGACCGAGGCATGCATGAATGCACTACGCCAGGGGTCTCCAACTCCAGTCCTGGAGGGCCGGAGTCCTGTGTAGCTAATTAGTTCTTCCCCTGTTCCATCACAAATGATTGTGCTTGAGTGCTGTGTGGTAATTAGCACAGTGAGTTAAATCAGG